>BQNB010019751.1:17559-66409 GCA_026074375.1 Tanacetum coccineum | reverse complement strand
TATCATTGATTGCTGTTTTTACACTTGTTTATATATTTTATATTTTATTATATATTATATATATTTTAAGGTGTGAATCCGGAACGATCAATTAGTAAATTAATTGGGTAGTTAATTCCATTAAGAATTGAATTATCGAAAATACTAATTGTTTGAACTTTTTTATTGTAGATGACTACATCAGTCGGAAACAATTCGGTATTCAGGAGTTTCTTTGAGAAACAAAAACTCACTGGACCCAACTTCATTGATTGGTACAGACAACTACGTTTGGTACTTTCAACTGAAGACAAGGAAAATTACCTTGAGCATCCTATTCCTGAAGCACCTGTTGCTCCTCCTGGACAGCAAGTTCCTCCTGCGGCTGCTGCAGCTCACGCTGCATGGGTCAAAGGGCAAAAGGAAGTTGTTGTGCTCATGTTATTGACCATGGACCTAGAAATCCAACGGAATCTAGCTCATCTTGGTGCTTATGA
Organism: Tanacetum coccineum; assembly: GCA_026074375.1. Taxonomy (NCBI): domain Eukaryota; kingdom Viridiplantae; phylum Streptophyta; class Magnoliopsida; order Asterales; family Asteraceae; genus Tanacetum; species Tanacetum coccineum. Next base: position 65,933 of record BQNB010019751.1, on the reverse strand, counting down.
CATGCTCCAGGAACTAAAAGCTATGTTTTCTAAACAAGCTGAACAGGAACTCCTACAGACCGTGAGAGAATTTCACGCGTGCAAGCAGGAGGAAGGTCAATCTGTTAGCTCCTATGTTCTAAAGATGAAAAGCTACATTGACAACTTGGAGCGTCTCGGTCAACCCGTCTCTCAAAACCTTGCAGTGAGTCTTATTTTAGTCTCTCTGAATAAGGATTTTGACAGCTTCGTGCAGAATTACAATATGCACGGCATGGGGAAGACTGTGAATGAACTACATGCCATGCTTAAGCTGCATGAAGATACGCTACCCAAGAAAGATGCTAATCCTGCACTTCATGCAATACGAGCAGGAAGGGTTCAGAAAAACCAGAAAAATAAACCGCACAAAGCTGCTAAGGGGGGTCAAGGTAAAGGAAAGAACAAGATGGGCTATGCACCAAACAATGTTCCATTTGCTCCTAAACCTAAGACTCCTCCACCACCTAAGAAAGATAACCCAGCAAAGGACGCCATTTGCCACCATTGTGGTGAAATAGGGCACTGGAGGAGGAATTGTCCCGTGTATCTCACCGAGTTGATGAAAAAGAAGAAGTTATCTCAGGGAGCTAGCACTTCAGGTATTTTCACCATAGAACTCTATTCTTTCCCTAATAAATCTTGGATTTATGACACTGGATGTGGTATTCATATTTGTATTACTACTCAGGGTCTGCGGGGAAGTAAGAAGCTGAAACCAGGAGCTTTAAGTCTGTACGTGGGCAATGGAAACCGTGCAGCCGTTGAAGCTATTGGATCATATCATTTAGAGCTCCCTAGTGGATTAGTTATTGTCTTGAACAATTGTCATTATGCTCCCTCTATTACTAGAGGTGTTATTTCAGTTTCGCGTTTGTATGATGACGGTTTTATTAACCGCTTTGATGAAAACAATGTTCTTTCAGTTTCTAAAAATAATCTAGTTTATTTTGTGGCTGTCCCAAGGGATGGTATTTTTGAAATTGATATGTCTTGTTCTAATACAAAACGATAGTTCTATGTATGCAATTACTAATAAAAGAGCCAAAATTAATTTAGACTCTTCTCTCTTGTGGCACTGTCGTCTTGGACACATTAGCAAGAAACGCATTGAAAAGTTGCAACATGATGGACTTCTCAATTCTATTGACATTGAGTCATTAGGAAAATGTGTTTCATGCTTGTCTGGTAAGATGGCAAGAAAACCTTATTCACATCAAGTAGAAAGGGCTAAAGAACTACTTGGACTAATACACACCGATGTATGTAGCCCATTTAAGATAGTGTCAAGACAAGGAGCTAGCTACTTATCGTTACTTTTCACTGACGATTCAGTCTTAGTGTGTTAAGTTTACTTGCCTCGAAAACTTGAAACATGAAGTTGTTTGAAACCTTTAAGGATATTTTCAAAAGGAAGTCGAAAACCACTCGGGAAGGACATTAAGTCACTACGGTTCTGAATCGTGGCTGGTGAATATATGAGACAAGAGTTTTTTAGATCATCTAAAGGAGCAGGGATCATGCCCACGCAAACACCTCCCAATACACGCCACAAAACAATGGAGTGTCAGATAGATAAATCGCGAACACTGCTAGACATGGGTTCGATCAATGATGAGTCAAACTACTCTACAAAGTTCTTTTGGGATTAGTTCCCTTGAGACTGCTGCACAGCTAGTTCCTCACCATGGTTCCATCTAAGAAGGTTGATAAGACACCATACGAGATATGGCATGGGCAAGCCCCTAAGCTGTCTTACTTAAGAGATTGGTTGTGAGGCGTTCTTTGTAAGCATGATACACTACCAAACCTTACAAACTTGATCGTGTGCGGGGGGGGGGGGGGGGGGGGGGGGGGGGGGGGGGGGTTTTTCTTTTTAATTAATTAAATGTGGGGGGGGGGGGGGGGGGGGGGGGGGGGGCTAGATCTTTTAAGAGTATCTTCTAGGAATAAACCCAAAGTGAAACAATGGATTATTTCTTTCTACAGCCCATCTGAGAATAAAGTGTTTGTTGCTCGGAATGCTGAGTTCTTTGAGTCTAAGCTCTTGGATCTAAAAGCAAGTGGGAGTGTGGAAGATCTTGAAGAAATTCAAGAAGAAGATACAAATCCTTCTGTAGACACTAGCTTAAATCATGAAGAGGATGATCAAGAAATTGATGAACCTCAAAGTGATATCAATCCCATTCGTAGGTCCACAAGGACACGCCGTCCCACAGATCGATTGTGTTTGTACATCGATACTGAGGAACATGAGTTAGGGGATCTCGGTGAACCCGCTAACTATAGAGCTGCATTGCTGGATCCTGAATCCAAGAAATGGCTTGATGCGATGAATGTGGAAATGCAATCCATGAAAGACAATGATGTATGGGTCTTAGTTGAGCTTCCTCCCAATGCTAGAACCGTTGGTAGCAAGTGGCTTTTCAAGAAAAAGACTGACATGGATGGTGCAGTATACATCTTTAAAGCTCGTCTTGTAGCAAAGGGCTTCACTCAAACCTACGGGGTTGATTATGAAGAAACCTTTTCTCCTGTTGCAGACATTAGAGCTATAAGGATTCTCATAGCTATAGCCGGCTAACTATACATATGAGATATGGCAAATGGATGTCAAAACCGCCTTCCTCAATGGACATCTTTCTGAAGAAGTCTATATGGAGCAACCTGAGGGTTTTGTGAATCCAAAATATCCTAACCATGTATGCAAACTTAAGCGTTCCATTTATGGACTTAAGCAAGCATCAAGGCAATGGAATAAGAGATTTGATGATGAAATCAAGAAATTCGGTTTCGCTCAAAATCCTGATGAGCCATGTGTATACCTGAAAGCTAGTGGGAGTTATGTAACGCAATCCTAAATCTATATTTCGATGACATATTACATCATGGGAAATCAACATTCCAATATTTTCAAGAATAAAATCCTATCATGGAAGAATTTTGCTATGAAAATTTAGGGGATGCTGCATAAAATCTTGGAATCCAGATCTACCGTGATAGGGTCAAAGCGGTTTAATTGGTTTAAATCAAAGTGCTTACATTGAAGAAAATCTTGAAAAAGATTTTATGGAAAATTCCAAGCGTGGAACGATCCCAATGCAAGAAAAGCTTAAATTGAGTAAGTCACAAGGTGCTTCAACGCCTGCTGAGAAACAGCGCATGCAGAATATTCCCTACGCTTCGGCAATAGGATCTATTATGTATGCTGTGAGATGTACTCGTCCTGATGTTGCGTTTGCACAAAACATGACAAGCCGATTTCAACAGAATCCGGGTGAAGAACACTGGAACATCTGTTAAAAATATTCAAAAGAATCTGTCCGCAATACTAAGGATATGTTTCTGGTATATGGAGGTAATTTGAAACGACAGCTCAGAGTTTCTTGCTACACTGATGCTGGATATCTGACGGATGCTGACAACCTAAAGTCGCAGACTGGATATGTGTTCGTTCTAAATGGAGGTGCTGTTGATTGGAAAAGTACAAAACAAAGTATTTTTGCAACCTCATCTACAGATGCTGAATATATCGCTGCTTTTGATGCATCGAAAGAGGCTGTATGGATTCGTAAATTCATTTCTGGGCTTGGCATTGTCCCCACAATTGAAGAACCCATAAGTATGTAAGAGATAAAACTGGGAGCCATAGCAATAGCGAAAGATGATGGAGTTCACTAAAGGTGCGAAGGCATTTTCGCAGCAAAATTCTCTATCTTCGCGAGACCCATTAAGATTGTGATGTAAGATATAAAAGATTGACACAGATGATAATTTAGCTGACCCTTTACAAAGGCTTTGACATTCCCTGAAGCATTCCGAATTAACTAGAATACGGATTGGTTGCTAGCTATCTAGATTCATGTAACTCATGTTTGAGTTTAGTATTTGGATAATTTTGGAATTGTAAGACAGTTTTTAATTTCTGATGAATAAAGATACTTGGGATTTGTTATCATTCATATAATAACTGTTATTCTATATTTGCATGTTCTTAAATCCTTCGAATGATTTTACATCAAATCAAAATATGACCCATGTGTCGTAACAATATGAAGAATATTGTTATGATAAGGCAAATGCGAAGTGTTGGTTAAAATTCTTGAACATATGGCTGGTTCCCACCTAAAACACATAAGTAATCACAAGGAGGATCTATTGGATACCCCAACATTCGATCATTTTTTTGCTTTTGGATCATGTTCCTGAGTAAAATTGTCGAAAATGTTGATAAAGATTATCCTTAGACTGAGATACAAGTAAGTATCTGTAATGGTGTGGATATCACTTTAGTGATTATAGCCAAACGTTTCCCTGAAACAAAGGTAGTTATAAAAGCTATTTTATCGGAGTGTAGTAAGTCAGCAACCACACACTTGTAGTCAATAAAGGATTTGTTCCTCACTTGATAGTGCAGAAAATACCATGGTCCCACTCCCAGATTAATCAGAATAAATGAATTGCCGTTCCCAAAGGTAATGCAAGATGATTCATGATTACATTTGTATATCTGAATTATTACTATAACGAGAAACATAATGTCAAACTATATGGAATGCACTTTAGGATCCGATATCCATGTTTCTAACGGTATCTGTTAACAAAGGGATGTATAAAGCAAGAAATTTAATAACCATTAATAACTGAGAATTGTTTTAGAAACACTTATCTCATATATATCCTAATGAAAAAATAATTGTGTGGGTTGCTAGACTTTGCCAATTATAGGTATGAGTGTTATGTGCTACTCCGACTCCCAAGTGGGAGCTGTTGGATTATGGTAGTCGAAAGCACGAATACATTACGAATATAAGTGAGCCTATTGGGGGCACACACGTTAATACACGGAGAACACGTTTATACTTCATGCTAATATAAACCACAAGGACTAGAATGAACAAAACCCGAACTATAAGGATTAAACCAATGTGAAGGGTGATTGTTCGGCTGGGATAATGAGTGCAAAGAAAAGGAAGTATTGTGATATAACTAGGACTTGATTTCCTAGTTTATCTATACTAAGGTTTGGTGAGTATATATATACTCTTCACCCTACCTCATTCATTGGTCAATCTAACTATCTCAATATTCTAAAAACAGCAAATCGTTTCCTTGTTTTCTTTGACAGCCGAATTCTTTTATACCTTCAAGGGTTTGTTTGATTTTCGGTTCATCATCATATTCGGTAAACCTTTTAAGGTTTAATAAATCTAGCTGGTACTTCCTTGCGTGACGAGTACTAGTTCCGAACACCAGGTGCTTGTGGTGATTGTAGTTCAAAGACAGGAACAAATTCAACTTGGGTTTCGAGTTGTTTAAATTTGGTTTATAAGGTTATTCGGTTTGGGATTTAGGTTTTGGTAAACCTAATTCGGGTCTTGTGGTACCGGAATACAATATCAAGGGCTTTTTGTTGTGGTATTCTGTAAATAACAAAGGAAGTTTTATTGTGAAGTAAGCTAGCATAGCTTACATGTATCGTTGACTTGATTGTAGTGAGCAACCGTAATGGCAATTATTTTAGTTGCGTCTAGTTTCGTTTCTTGATCATATTAACAAAAAGTACACTTTTCATTATACCTTTTAATTGTGGTTAACCATATGCTAATACTATGAGTATCCTATCCGATGCGCACTCGTGGCTAAACTAGTACCATTGGAATATTAAATCCAACATAATTCACTTCAAGAAAGGAATTGCCAAATACGCGAAATGTTTTCAAGCACGCCTCAAAATTGTTCTTGGTCTTATCATCTTACTTCCAATTAAAAAGATCAGTCTTGCTGTGAATTATTGTTGTATTAATTAGTATACATCATGTATTTGTGTTACATAATCGCGGTTCTCTAAAGTGAGAAATTCGGTGTATCATCTTGTAACCTATAAGACGTGTACCATCGTTGTTAGCTTCTCCGCAAGAGAAAGGACTCCGTGACTAGTAATTGTTTAACAAACTCTCGAGTAGGTGACTCGAGGAGTGGAGTAGGGCAAGGAAGGTGTCCTTGTAGCCGAACGACTATAAATACTTGTGTCCCGGTGAACTCATTCTACACTCTATCTTCTCTTTACTCTTACATCTCTTACTTCTTAATTATCAAACATCAATATCTAGATCACTTCACTTAAAGTTTCAAACAAAGTGTTAAACAAGTTTTAAAAGGCCAAATATTTTAGAAAACTATTCAACCCCCCCTTCTAGTTTTCCACAATACGTATTGTATTTCGTTGAGTATTTACGTCTTTGATACATATTTTATTAGTGTGATGTCTGTATGGGATTGGAGAAGGCCTATTAGGGACGACCCGGAAAGAGTGCAGTTAGATGGGCTCAATAACCTCCTCCTGCATTTTGTTCCTTCATCTTCACCGGACTCTTGGGAGTTCGGTAAAAGATCAAGAAGCTTCAAGTTATTACTGCAATAGCCGCAAACACATTGAATCGTTCACATTGCGAGCACAGATGCAGCAAAAGATAAATGCGAACAATCTTATTCAATAATCTCTTGAAATCCTAACATGGAGAATTAGCTCTTGGATCGCATCCACTACTCCGTTGGAACGCTTTACTCAAGAGTGATAAGATCTTGTACTCGAGTATTGTGTCCGGTTAGTAACGATGAAATAAAAACCTCAACACATCCTCCATATCGACTGCTCAATTGCTAAATCCTCTATGGATTTTGGTTATCCAAAGTTGGGTATTTCATGATTATCCTAAATCTATCCCAGTCCCTGAATAAGGTGGGCTGTAATCTAAACACAAATTTTGTGACCCACTAAATCTGCTCGGATCTTTGATGCGGTAGTTCAAACAACTCTGTGGGCAATCTGGAATCTCCGCAACAGGATATGTTTCGACTCTAAACCTCCAAGGAAAGACTTAATTGGCAATGACATAAAACTCCTCTCCCACTTATGGATTTCTCATAGGAGTAGGAATTGTAAACCATGTTTGGTTTAAACAGGACTAGTGATACTGGCTATTGCTAGTTCATAGCGTGTAATCCCCGTGAGCTTCTTTAGTTTACTATTCTTCCTGGCTAGTTTTAATAAAACCGTCGTTCAAAAAAAAGTGTGATGTTTGTATATTTTCTGTGTAATCACGATTGCTGTGCTCACAAGATTGCCTCTGGACTGAGAATCAAGCAATACAAAGTCAAGACTCCCCGATGAACAATGAAAAACATCTTAAAACTCGAGTGGAAAAATCACAAAATGCCATTGAGTGCTTTAAATTGGTAATAGGTTGAAGGCGCTGATGCGTCAATGGCACATGAATTTTTTTGCATTAGGCTGAAAACTATCAGTAAGTAAAACAATATCGTCACCCCCAACATTCCATTAGGCTACCAAACGTGGCGAAGTACTGGCTAGACTGATATAGAATTCTAGATATATCAAAACAAGAAGGATAACTTAAAAAATAGTTGCACTTACATCGTTATTGTAGTTAACATAAATGACAAACATAGCAGCCTACTAATAAAAAATCATTTACAAAAACGACAAAGATGAAAAGAGATTCTTGACCATACCATCCATGATTTAGATTGGTAATATTGAATCATTACTAATTATTACATTATCATGAGCCGTTCCATGAAAATATCATATGATAAGGGAGAGTCCATCTAAAAATATAAAGTTTCCACATACAGAAAGAATACTCGTCTGACCGTATGAGCATTCATGCCATGATTTGATTATGCTGTAATGTATATTATTCTATTGATAATTTATTGACTTTTAGTGTTCTAATGGCGATGGTGGATAGTGTTGGTGGTAGAGGCGGTGCTTAGTAGTGATAGTGGTGGGAAGTCTTGGTGGTGATGACGATGATTGGTGGTTGTGGTAGCGGCCGGTGGACTTGAAATGTGAAACTAACAGATGATCGTTAAATATTTAACGAAAATACCCAAATTGGCAAAAAAAATAAGTTGGACACCTTTTTATGCAAGAAAAAAGTGTGATGCCTTAATTGAAAACGACCTTTAAGTTCAGTACCTTTTTATGCTATTTGACTTTTTCAATTTAGCTTTGTAGATAAGTCAAGTAAAATGAAGACGTGTTCTCTGAAATTCTCTAACCACAAACTTAAATTGAAAGTGGGTGCTACGATCATGTTATTACAACACATTGATCAATCCAATGGTTTGTGCAACGAAACAAGACTTCATGCGGATCGGTTGATGAAAAGTTGAACTAACGCCGCTATAATCAATGAAAGCCATTTTAGTAAACAAGTGTTTATCACAAGGATGAAAATATCATCTTATGATAAACGTTTTCCGATAAAGATTGTAAGGATCAGTTTCATGTGTCTGTCTTTTTCGCGATGACAATCAACGAAAGTTAAGGACAATCTCTTGGCCAAGCCGGTTTGTATTTACAACGACATGATTTTACACATGGCCATCTATATGTAGTTGTCTCTTGCGTTATGAGGAAAAATGGATTAATAAAAAAGAGACATTACGATGGTTATACGTGACAAAATGACAGAAACCTCACTAATACCACCACTAATATGGTCTACAAAGAAGTGCTACACAATTTTGATCACGTTCACATGTACACATATCTTACATTAGTAGAAATAAGGGATTAAAGATGTTTCTTATCTTTTTGGATTTTTTGCCTATTGTGTTCCATATAACATATGGTTGATTATTACCAACCGTATACTTTACGTTTGTTTATCCAAGTGTGTTTCTTTTTAACTTATAACTTCATAATACGCAATGTCATTTACTATCTTTTTTGATATTACTTTAAAATATCATTTTAAAATACCCGTGAATTTCACGGGTCTTTTAGCTAGTACATAAAAATTTTGAATGCATCATATGCGAATTATTATTTGCAATTTATAGCGAGTAACGGACACGGGCCGTGTCAAAAAAACCCGACCCGACCCCGATTAAGCTTATTCGGGTCTGGTTACGCGGGTAAAAATATTTATTCGGGTCAACCCGAGTAACCCGAATACTAAATATGGTCGGGTATCGGGTAGAAATTTTTTGGTAACTTGGTTTCGGGTCGACCCGAATAAATCTTTTTTAATATAAATTTTATAAATTTTTACTTAAACAAATAAAAAAAGAAATTTTATTACGTTTTACTCATATTCGGGTTAACCCGAACCTAGACGGACTCGACCCGAGTTGACCCGACCCGAATTGCCATGAACCCTACTAACCCGAATTCAAATAGGGTCGGTTTCGGGTATAAAATTTTTAACCTTGACTCGACCTTGAACCGACCCGAACGTGACCAACCCGACCTGACTAACAGCCTTAGGGACGCATAACCTTTGATTTTTAAAAATAACAAACCAAGAAAAAATAGAAAAAAAGTTTATAAAAAAATGTTTCAAGGTAAATGAAAATTCCTCACTTTTTGAAGCCATTTTAACTTCCCTCATTTTGACACTTTATGAAATTTTAAATTCCTTCATTTGTGTTACCAAACACAATATTTAGGGGATGTTTGATGAAATCACGTTTATACTTGTTTTATTATAAGAAATACCATCATTTATGCTTAAATAAATAAAAAATTTTGCTTCGTAGCCGAACCACTATAAATCTTGGTGTCTTGGTTTGATCGTTTCTTTCTCCATCTCTCTATATTGTTATTGTTTAGTTAGTTCATTATATTAGATAGTTTAATTGTGATTCATATTGTTGATTGATTGATATACAACTCGAATCAAACAATTTTCTAAGCAAAGTTTTAAAACGAACAATTAACCGGTAAACTATTCAACCCACCCCTTCTAGTTTCTTACAAATTTCACTGTCATGTTCAGAGAAAGTTACTATACACTTATTATCACATATTTGTCCTATACTTAATGTTAGGATTTATGTTTTCCTAACTTAGTACCGATAGTACAAATAGTTAGTACCGTTAGTTATAGTTAGTACTGACAGTACAAAGTGTTAAGTACTGATCAGTTAGTTAGTACCGTTAGTAGAAAATAGTTAGTACCGTTTATGAGATATGTATGAGATATCTTAGGAAAAGATATGTATGCGATTTGTAAGCCTGTTAGGGTTTATCCTTAGTCTATAAAAGGATCCCTCTTGGCATAGTTAGAAAGACGACCTCAAGATATCTCATAGCAAAATCATATCTAAATAGTTAGTAATCTGTAATCGTTCAAAGCAGATTAATAGAAGTTATTATTTAGTTCTACATTGTTTTTCTTAGTACTTGTGTTAAGATTCCGCATTAACACATAGTATTCATAATCAGTGTTTCTACATAGTCAGTTGTATTTATACATTTTGGCTATCATCCTTAATAGGCTGCAGAGATCTATTCCTAAGAGGGACTCACAAGTGGTATCAGAGCCTGTGAGAAACTCTGAATAAGAAGAACAATCAAAACCAGCAATAAACCTTCTTCCTTCAAAACTAAACATGTCTGCATCACAAGAAGAAATTCCACCACCACCACCACCTCCACCCTTTTTCTAGTAGTGGTTGTTATAATATATACAAGGTTTTTTTTAAATAGTTTTTTGACTATAATTGGTAATTTATATCATTTTCTTTGAATTTATAAAAAAAGTTTTTAAATTTTTGTTAATTTTTGTTAAAATAAGAAATTTAGGGTCGACATTATCGGACCACTAATATTATAGCGGGATTTATTAAATAATGGCGGGCTAATTTAAATGGGATTAAATTTTGGTAAATTTTTTTTTGATAATTATTTTATATTTATTTTATATAAATTTTAAATGCATTTTATATATTAGAGAAATTATATTAAGTCATGGAAAACTATCTCAGGGTCGTCAATTGTCGACCCTAAGTGTGTTGATGTTGTCTAACAAGTTTTGTTGTATAAATGTAGTCCTCATGCCTAAGTTCAGGGTCGACATTGTCGGACCCTATTATTCCTCGACCCAAGACGCTCATTTAGTTGTATGAAAACTGAAAACCTAGTGGGTTTGAGCACCGGTCGAACAAAAGGGAGAGAACAAGAGGATATTTAGGGTTTAGGAATTCAAGTTATGAGAACAAAGAATCAAAAAACCTCTATTTATAACCCGGGTGCAAGTAAGAAAAAAAAAAAAAAATCCCACATCCTCAGGAGGTGGAGTTCGGCCTGATCATAAGGTAACAAGGGGGGCAAACCCGAAATTGTCACTTCCCGGTTTTGCATATTAGTCCTTTAACTTTTAACGACTAATATTAATTCTTGTTAAACATTTAACGATCGTTTATTAAACACTGATTATTTTTCGTTAATTTATTAATCATTTGTTCCTACGTATAACGCATGCGTTACTAGGCTCGAATAAGTTTTTAAGCAATATATTATTTAGACGTGGACATATTCCAACCAGCTCCCACTTGGACTGTATAAATAAATATATAACATTGGTAAGTGTTTAGCAACACGCCAATGCTCCCGAATATATCCGAGTGTGGTTTCATAAAGTCATGGATAAATGATTTATTGATTTTACATTCATTTGTTTTAGATACCGTGTCTACAAAAATAAGATATGGATCAGGTCATTCCATTATTTAACGATCCTGTTTCTCGTATATGTAACTAATCAAGATTACCGAAAATCAATGAGACATATCTACATGAGTTTTCGGGTACGGCCATACACAAATCTGATTAATTGTACGAGGGGCCCAGTGACATCATTCTTCAACTATTGAAGGAACACATTCTTTATTTACTACATGTGTCTAGCCACCATGCTTCACATCATTTCTGAAATAGCCCTTATTAGTCACATTTTTCAGAATAACTTAAACTAGATCAAGAAAGATTATCCACACATGCAAGACCTACTTGCATCTCAAGTTTAAGGATTTAGTAAATAAAATCAGTTACAAGATTTACTTAATGACGATGATCTATAAAGTAATATTCTTGTTAGGTGGGGAAAACCAATATTAATCTATGAACTTTATGTAGATTTGGTGGACCAATCTTAATATCCAGATATCAATACAATCCACTCAGATTTGTCTTAATTTAACAATATTCCCATATTGTTAACCAACAATGGATTAATTTAGAATAATAAATATTATTTATGGATTTAAACATGTAAATATAGAACACAATTTATAATAAAAATAACAAAAATACCAAGTATCATTATCATAAAATATATTGTTCAAACATCCCTTATCCAAATACGAAAACTCGATCTACATGAAACTACTAGATAAACGAAGTCCTATGTCCTAGCCTGTTGAGTAAGCTTAAAATTTTTAAAAAAAAAAAAAAAAAAAAAAAAAAAAAAGTAAAAAAAAAAAAAAATAAAAAAAAAAAAAAAAATGCTTTCCCTTAGGTAAAGCCTTCGTAAAAGGATCAGCTAGATTGTCATATGTGTGAACTTAAAGAAGATTTATTTCGCCCAGTTCAATATACTCGCGAACATAATGGCATCTTCTATGATAGTGTCTGGCGCCTTTTTGAACCCCGGTTCGTTAGCAATAAGAAGTGCGGCAAAATTATTGCATAAAACTCTTAAATCGGTCGTGTATTGTTGGTACTATACCAAGCCCTAAAATAAACTTTCTAATCCAAACAGCTTTCATTGCTGTTGGGAATTATAGTTTTCCTAACTTAGTACCGTTAGTTATAAAGTTAGTACCTAGCGCTTTTCTGAACCCCGGTTCGTTAGCAATAAGAAGTGCGACAAAATTATTGCAAAACATCTTAATCGGTTCGTTTATTGTTGGGACATTTACAAGCCTGAAAATAAACTTTCCTAATCCAAAAACAACTTTCTTGGCTGTGGGAATTATAGTTTTACCTAAATTAGTACCGTTAGTTATAACGTAGTACTGACTGTTATAGTTTGTACTGTTAGTTTTAGTTAGTATTTGATTTGTACCGTAAGTAGAAAAATAGTTTGTTATGTTTAAGAGTTATGCTTGAGTATTATAGGGAAAGATATGCATATTCTTTTACGCGTTTTGTAAGATGTAGGTTTTCCTTGGTGTAAAAAAGGACAACCTACGGCATTAGAAAAGAAATCTCTCTCCACCAAAAGTTATTCTATAGTAGTAAATCTGTAATCATTTTAGCAGATTAATACAAAAGTTTAGTTATCGATATTCATTGTTCTTCTTAGCATTATAAGTTAGTTTTTGCATAACTTATAGTGTTCATAGTCATTGTTTCTCCTGTAGTTTGTGTGGATTTATCCATATTGGCTAGAACCCTTAATAGGGTAAGAAAGATCTAAGTGAATTGCGGATCTAAAGTGGTATCAGAGCTTGTAGAGGAAACTATATGTAAGAAAAACTAAAAAACACCACCAGTTATAAAACCTTTTTACATTTTACAAATCTGAATCAATTGCTAGATCGATGATGATATTCTACCACCACCACCACCACCACTACCACAAACATAAACACCAGCACAACAAACCCCTCACACTATCTCAACCATCAAACTCCCTATTCTTAAGAAGGGAGAGTATGACATATGGGCTGTGAAAATGGAACATTATTTGGCCCATACAGACTATCCTATCTGGGAAGTCATTCAAAGAGGCAATGGTCCTGTGAGTGTCTCAACAGATACAAATGGTGTAATAAAGGTTCTGCACACAAGACTGCAGAAGAAATTTTAGCCAGAGAAAGAGAAAGAAAAGCAAGACCACCTTGCTCATGGCTTTACCAGAAGATCATCTTGCTAAATTTCACAAAATGACTGATGCAAAAGAGATGTGGGAAGCTATCAAATCTAGATTTAATGGCAATGATGAATCAACAAAGATGCAAAAGTATATTCTAAAGCAACTGTTTGAAGGCTTCTCTGTATCAAACTCAAAAGGGCCACATAAAGGCTATGATAGGTTTCAGAGTCTTTTAAGTCAACTAGAGATTCATGGTGCAGACGTCTCCATCGAAGATGTAAATCAAAAGTTCCTTAGGTCTCTACCTTCTGCCTGGTCTCAAGTTTCCTTAATCATGAGGACTAAGCCAGGAGTGGACAGTCTTAGTCTTAATGATCTGTATAATAATCTTAGAGTCTTTGAGTCTGATGTTACAGCTCTTACTGCATACTCTTAGCACCAGAATGTGGCATTTATTTCTAAGAACACTAGCAGTACTAATGAAGTCTAGTATCTGTTATGGCTGTTTCTAATTCTTTGTCAAAATCGCACAAAGTGAACATCCTTCATCATACTCTTTCCTTGCTAATCAATCCAGTTGTCTACGATTAGATCATGAGGATCTAGAACAACTTGATGAGTTTGATTTGGAAGAAAAGGATTTAAAATGGCAGGTGGCAATGATTTCTATAAGAATGAAGAAGTAATACAAAAAGACAGGAAGAAAGCTGCAATTTGATGCCAACGAACCGGTTGGTTTTGACAAAACAAAAGTCGAGTGCTACAATTGTCACAAGACAGGGCATTTTGCTAGAGAGTGCAGATCCAATGGGAATCAAGATAGTAGGAGGAGAGATGCTTGGAACACTGAGAATAAAGATAAATACAATGGGAGGAGATCTGGTAAACATGAGGAATCTAAAGCTTTAGTGACTCTTGATGGAGAACGTGTTGATTGGACCAGTCACTCAGAATATGAGCAAGAAAACTATGCTTTAATGGCTTACAGCAGTTCAGGCTCAGACACAGAGGTAACTTCTTATTCAAAAGAGTGTAAAGAATCATATGCTAAAATTAAAAAATTATATGATGAACAGAGAGAACAACTTGGTGATGCCAGTATAGAAATATAGACATATACTCAAGCATTAAAGAAAGTAGAAGCACAATTAGTTGCTCAACAACAAAATCAACTTTGGTATGAAGAAAAGATTAGGTTTATGAAAATTAATTTAGATGATAAAACTGATGTGCTTACATACCATAAGAAACTATTGGCAGAAGCTGTATAAAAGAAAAAAAGAATTAAATCTAAATATAGAAAAATGGCCACAACTCTTCTAAAAGTTGGGGTGGGGACTTATTATTCTGCTAAATAGTCAGATAAGTGCTAGGGACAAAGCTGGGCTTGGGTATGGAGATCAAATGAATAAAGGTGTTTTAATTTATGAAAATGAAGTTTTTAGAAGTTTATTTGACAGTAGGTCTAGTGATATAGAAGATAGTCTTGTGGAATTTTAAAATAGATTTGCAGTGGGGACTGCATGCAGTTCCCCCTCAAATGACATGGATCTACATCTCTTCTGAACCTGATAAAGAAATAAATGACTCACAATTTACATATGGTCCAAAGCAATCTAAACCTAGTGAATCTGATGCTAGGAGCAGTGACTTTACTTCCTGTGAATCCAATTCTTTTTTTTTTTTTTTTTTTTTTAGTTTTTTTTTTTTTTTTTTTTTTTTTTTTATAGTAAAGAAACACATGAATCTATGCCTGAATCAGTTGTCAATGAACCCAAAGCTAGTAACGTAACCTAAAGTTTGGACTGATGCTCCTATCATTGAGGAGTATGAATCAGATAGTGATGATGAACATGTGTCTCTACCCTCAAAAGAACAGGAAACACCTAGTTTTGCTAATACTATTAAGCATGTAAAAACTCCTAGGCAAACTGTTAAACAACAAAAAACAATGTAGTAAGGAGTACTAAACCCCCCCCACCCCCCCCCCCCTTGACCAAAAAGGAATTGTAGGGGTTTAAAGTGCCTCTAAAAAACTAGGTTTGTAATATGGGTTTAACTAGAGAAATAAAGAAGGCATGTTTTGTATGTGGTAGTTTTAGCCATCTATCAGAGATTGTGATTTTCATGAGAAAAGGATGGCTAAATAGGTTGAACTAAACAAACAGAAGGGTAAGGGTAATGTTCAAAAGGAGAATAAACCAGTTTGGAACAATGTGCAAAGAGTGAATCAAAAGAACCAATTTGTTCCTACAGCAATACTAACTAGAACTGGCAAAATTCCAGTTAATACTGCTCGAGCTAGTGGTACTAACAATGTTAGTACTGCTAGACATAATTTTAACAGTCATGCAGTACTAACTAATGCTGCTAGGAAAATTAATACTGTTAAACCTATTGTGAATGATGTTAGACCAAAAACTGTTTTTCATAAAACTCATTCACCTTTTAGAAGGACATTTAATAGAACAACGACATCAAGAACAAATTTTTCTAATCAAAAGGTTAATACTGCTGAGGTAAAATCAGTTAGTGCTGTTGGGAGAAAATGGGAAACTGAAAAGACATTACTGGCACAAAGTCTCCAAATACAATGGTGGATCAAGTCCTAGAAATTGTGCTACTTTCAAAGATCCACTAGGCAGACTCAAGCCCAAACAGGCTTGGGTCCCTAAGAGAATCTAATCTCTTATATTTAATGTGCAGGATTATCCACAAAGAGCTTTACAAAACAAAGGGATTGTTGATAGTGGATGTTCCAGGCACATGACTGGAAACAAGGCCTACCTTGCTGAATATCAAGACTTTAATGGTGGCCCTGTTGCTTTTGGAGGAAGTAAATGTTACATAACTGGTAAAGGTAAAATAAAAACAGGAAAGTTAGATTTTGAGGATGTGTGCTTTGTGAAAGAACTACAGCATTTCAATCTCTTTTCTGTGTCACAGATGTGTGACAAGAAGAACAAGGTTCTTTTCACTGACTCTGAATGTCTTGTTTTGTCTCCTGAATTTAAGTTACCTGATGAAAATCAAGTCTTACTTAGAATCCCCAGACAAAACAATATGTACAGTTTCAATCTAGAGAACATTGTTCCTTCTGGAGGTTTAGCCTGTTTAATTGCAAAGGCCACAATTGATGAATCTAACAAATGGCATAAGAGGTTGGGTCATGTTAACTTTAAAAACTTAAACAAACTTGTGAAGGGAAACCTTGTAAGAGGTTTACCTTCAAAGATTTTTCAAAATGACCACACTTGTGTTGCTTGTCAGAAAGGAAAGCAACACAAGGCCTCTTGTAAGGCCAAATCAGTGAGCTCTATTAGTCAGCCCTTACAGCTTCTGCATATGGATTTATTTGGACCTACATCTGTAAGGAGCTTAAACCATAAGACTTATTGCCTGGTTATCACTGATGATTTTAGCAGGTTTAGTTGGGTGTTCTTCTTAAGAACTAAGGATGAAACTAGTGGAATCCTTAAGGACTTTATAAGACAAATTGATAACCAATTAAATCAAAAAATTAAATCTATTAGATGTGATAATGGTACAGAATTTAAGAACAAGGATTTTATTGAATTCTGTGGGTCAAAAAGGATCAAGAGGGAATACAGTAATGCCAGAACTCCACAACAAAATGGAGTTGCTGAAAGAAAGAACAGGACCCTTATTGAGGCTGCTAGAACTATGCTAGCAGATTCATTTTTACCTAACACTTTTTGGGCTGAAGCAGTTAGTACTGCTTGTTATGTCCTTAATAGGGTATTAGTGACCAAGCCTAAAAATAAGACACCTTATGAACTTATAACTGGTAAAATACCAATCATAAGCTATATAAGACCTTTTGGGTGTCATGTGACCATCTTGAATACCATTGAGCACCTGGGCAAGTTTGATGGGAAATCAGATGAAGGGTTTTTAGTAGGGTATTCTCTACAAAGCAAGGCTTTTAGAGTATAAAATTTAGAAACCAAGAGAGTTGAAGAAAACCTGCACATAACCTTCTTAGAAAATAAACCAAATATTGCAGGGAAAGGACCAACTTGGCTGTTTGATCTTGATTATTTAACTGATTCAATGAATTATCAACATGTGAGATCAGAGCATCAAGCTAACAAACATGCAGGTCCAAAAGAAGCTAATTATAATGTAGGTACATAAGATAATATTGATGCAGGTAATTCTGAAATAGAAGCTGAATCTGTTCAGGACTACTTTGTTATGCCAATATGGTCTTCTTATACTTCAACAGTCAAGAGCTTAAAAGCAAAGAATGCAGGTGAAGAACCTAACAAAAATCATGATTTAAAGACAGATGAGAAGACAGTAGATAATGAGGATCAAGTCTTTTTTGATAAGCTTGATGATGATGCAATTGACTATATGGAGACCGAGGATGCTCAAGATGTGGGGAGGACAAGATATGTAGTGCATGAAGAGAAGGAAAGTGCAGAAAAGGAAGTTAGTACTGAAGATGCACTTAATATTGCTCAACCAAAAGTTAGTACTGACAAGGAAGAAGTTAATACTGACAGACCAGAGGAAGGTACTGACAAGCAAAAAGTTAGTACTGACAAGGAAGAAGTTAGTACCGACAGACCAGATGAAGGTACTGTTAATCAAAATGAAGGAAGAAGTGCTACTCAAACAGCTCCAACAACAACTACTCCAATAATATTTGGTGATGATGAGACTATTGCACAAGTCCTTATCATAATGAGTCAGAACAAGGAGAAGCACAAAGAAAAAGAAAAAGGAGTAGAGCTTAAGGATGTTGAGGAGACTGAGAGACCTAGGCCTACTTCAACGAGATCATTATTAACTTTAAAGCCTCTTCCCCAAGATTGAATCCAAAAATAAAGCAAAAAGATAATTAAAGAGAAGATGAATCTGATACTGAATCAGAAAGTATTAAAGAAGCGCAAGAAAATTTAAGCATCTTGCTAGGGATTAAGAGGTGGCACAGAAAGGTGGCTAAGAGGATTGGGAAGCAGAAGAAGAAGTGAAAAAGTTAGCTGAGGAAGAAGCTACAAAGGCTGCACTCTCTAATGAATATGACTTTATTCAAGCAAGAATTGAAGCTGACAGACTTCTAGCTGAAAGAGTACAAGAAACAGAGAGAGAACAGTTCACAGTGGAAGAGAGAGCAAAATTTTTTCATGATACTATAGCTACTCAAAGAAAAATCACTTGCTCAACAAAGAACTAGAAGCAAATTAAAACAAACCTCCACAAAGAATCAGTTTAGAATCAAATGATGACTTATTATTTAAACATGTTGGAAACAAGAAGCAATGCAAATATTAAGACCAAAAGCTTTGATGAAATAAAGGCTTTGTATGAAAAATAAAGATGTTTTGATGGATTAGTTTTATTACTAGTAGTTCTACAGAGATGAAGAAAGACTAAGGAATGAAAGAAGAGCTAGTGATCCAGACAACAACATAGAAGTTTTGTCAGGAAGATGTCTCACTATGTGGTACCTGCAAAGCAAGATGTAGCAGAGCAGGGTACAAAGAAGAGAAAAGGAGTCATATGAAGATGATTGCTAGGAAAAGGAAAAGACCACAACCAATGATGATAGTAGATGAAGAACACAGAAAGTGTCTAAAGATTGTTAACATTTGAAGGTACATAGGATAGTGAAATATTGGAGAGAAAAATGTTATTTCTAAGTTGACAAGGTTTTCAATCACCTGAAAGGGGAGTACCTTGTTGTCTACAGCTAAAATGGAAATTTCAGGGCATTCAACTATCTAATGGAGTACTTTATATTTTGATAAACAAGATCTGTCTCACTTATAGAATGGTGATTAAGCAGTACTCAGAAAGCACACCAAAGGTATAGAGTTGATCTTGGGGAGACTTAAAGATACGATGAATCTCAATAGAAGTAACTGATTAAGGTGATTTCTGGAATGATCAACAAGATTGGGAGATTGTCACTTGGAGACTGTATGAGGCTTGTGGAGTTTGCATACTATACTTTAAGGATGGAACATTCATTCACATGCTAGATGAAGAAAATATTCCTCTTCTCCAAGGAATTGCAGCAAAAGAATGCTTAATTTTGGATAAAAGTTGAGGTAGAAAGTACGCTTGCAATAGATTTTGATAAGGTTCATAAGCAACAGCTTAATGAAGAGTAAGGATGAAATGAATTGAGAGGGTTTGAGTATGGCTAACCACCACACACAAATGGTCATCAGTTCTACCAGCTTAAACAGGCATAATAACTGGCTAGTCATAAGCAAACAGCTTGGGTAAAGACTTCTCAATCCTTTTATGGTTGACAATTCCAAAAAATTGGAAGGGTTCTCAACCACCTTGCTCATGGTTAAGAGTTGGCTAGTCCAGATCAAACAATTCTTGGTAAAAGACTACTCAAATCCGTTGATGGCTGATAGTTTCTAAAAACAAATGGTTTTTCATGCAGCCATGTTTATGGCAATAAAGCATGTGGCTAGTCCAAAAGCAAACGGTGTATGGGAAAGACAAGTCAAATCCGTTGATGGTTACAAGTTTACCAAAAACTGTATGGTAATTAACTCACTCATATTTTGCAATAAAAGAGTTGAACTATCCCAGAGCAAACGACTACTGTAAGGAATATTAAATCCGTTTATGAGCTTGGTAGTATTGCCAAAAACTACAAAGCCCCTTAGTTGGAATTTTGCTGCAAAGATGTTGTTGTATTGTTGATGATATGATTGCATAAGGATACAAAAGATGTTAAAGAAACATTAAGATCATCTCAAGATTGTGTAGTAGTGTTTGAATACATCTCCATTGAGTTCAAAGAATCCTACCCTAAAAACATGAAGTTAAACAAGTTCAACAATCATGTTTAGGGGAGGATTATTGGGAATTATACATTCCTGACTTAGTACCGTTAGTTATATACTTAGTACCGCTAGTTATAGTTAGTACTGACAGTACAAAATGTTAAGTACTGCTCAGATAGTTAGTACCGTTAGTATTTAAGAGATATGCATGAGATATTATAGGAAAAGATATGCATTATCTTTTACGCATTTTGTAAGCCAGGATTAGGGTTTTCCTTGGTGTATAAAAAGAACCCTTACGGCATAGTTAGAGATATCACTTGATATCAGTTCATTGTCATTCTCATAGTTAGCAATTAATACAAAAAGTTAGTTATCAATATTCATTGTTCTTCTTTGCATTATAAGTTAGATTCCGCATAACTTATAGTGTTCTTAATCATTGTTTCTCCTGTAGTTTGTGTGAATCTATTCATATTAGCTACAACCCTTAACAAGGTAGTAAGATCTATATTCAAAGGGATCCACACCTTGGACCCGAGGCATAAGATGATACTAAACATGCTCTTAACATTATTACTTGCTTACTAATGTTTTGACCAGTATCATATACCTAAGAGTTGCATTAAAATGCAATTAACGCTCAACGCTTACCTCTTGCCCCACTTGTTTACGCCCTGGTCAGACCTTTGGTAATAAGTGGGAGGTCAAGTTGGATCTTAGTCTTAATTAGTAAATTAATTGGGTAGTTAACTCTATTAAGAATTTAATTATCGAAAATACTAATTGTTTGAACTTTTTATATTGTAGATGACTACCTCAGTCGGAAACAATTCGGTATTCAGGAGTTTCTTTGAGAAACAAAAACTCACTGGACCCAACTTCATTGATTGGTACAGACAACTACGTTTGGTACTTTCAACTGAAGACAAGGAAAATTACCTTGAGCATCCTATTCCTGCTGCACCAGTTGCACAACCTGGACAACAAGTTCCTCCTGAGGCTCTTGCAGCTCACGCTGCATGGGTTAAAGGGCAAAAGGAAGTTGTTGTGCTCATGCTATTAACCATGGACCTAGATATCCAACGGAGTCTAGCTCATCTTGGTGCTTATGACATGCTCCAAGAACTAAAAGCTATGTTTTCCAAAACAAGCAGTGCAACAAAACATTACTGCCTGACTGTGAAAATTTGCGGACACTTACAAGTGGGAGTAAGGTCATCTGTATAGCTTACAAGTTCTAAAGAAGAAGGGCTACATTGACACTTGGAGCGCTCGGTCAACCATTAGGTCAAAACTTGCAGTGAGTCCTTAACTTAGTCTCTCTGAATAAGGATTAGGCCAGCTTCATGCTAATTTTAAATATGCACGGCATGGGGAAGACCGTGAATGAACTACATGTCATGCTTAAGCTGCATGAAGAAACGATGCCAAAGAAAGATGCTAATCTTGCACTTCATGCAATACGAGCAGGAAGGGTTCAGAAAAACCAGAAAAATAAACCGCACAAAGCTACTAAAGGGGGTTATGGTAAAGGAAAGGCAAGATGGGTTATGCACCTAACAATGCACCATTTGCTCCTAAACATAAGACTCCTCCACCACCTAAGAAGTATAACCCAACAAAGGACACCATTTGCCACCAATGTGGTGAAGTTGGGCACTGGAGAAGGAACTGTCCCGTGTATCTCGCCGAGTTAATGAAAAAGAAGAAGCTATCTCAGGGAGCTAGCACTTCAGGTATTTTCACCATAGAACTCTATTCTTTCCCTAGTAAATCTTGGATTTATGACACTGGTTGTGGTACTCATATTTGTATTACTACTCAGGGACTACGGGGAAGTAAGAAGCTGAAACCAGGTGCTTTGAGTCTGTACGTGGGCGATGGTCATCGTGCAGCCGTTGAAGCAATTGGAACTTATCATTTAGAGCTCCCTAGTGGATTAGTTATTGTTTTGAACAATTGTCATTATGCTCCCTCTATTACTAGAGGTGTTATTTCAGTTTCGCGTTTGTTTGACGATGGATTTATTAATCGTTTTGATGATAACAATGTTATTTCAGTTTCAAAGAATAATCTAGTTTATTTTATGGCTGTCCCACGGGATGGTATTTTTGAAATTGATATGTCTTGTTCTAATACAAACGATAGTTCTATGTATGCAATTACCAATAAAAGAGCCAAAATTAATTTAGACTCTTCTCTCTTGTGGCACTGTCGTCTTGGACACATTAGCAAGAAACGCATTGAAAAGTTGCAACATGATGGACTTCTCAATTCTATTGACATTGAGTCATTAGGAAAGTGTGTTTCATGCTTGTCTGGTAAGATGGCAAGAAAACCCTATTCACATCAAGTGGAAAGGGCTAAAGATCTACTTGGACTAATACACACCGATGTATGTGGCCCATTTAGAATTGTGTCAAGACAAGGAGCCAGCTACTTCGTCACTTTTACTGACGACTTCAGTCGTTATGGTTATGTTTACTTGCTGAAACATAAACATGAAGTGTTTGAAACCTTTAAGGTATTTCAAAAGGAAGTAGAAAACCAACTCGGGAAGACCATTAAGTCACTACGTTCTGATCGTGGAGGTGAATATATGAGTCAAGAGTTTTTGGATCATCTAAAGGAGCATGGGATTATTGCCCATCGCACTCCTCCCTACACGCCTCAAAACAATGGAGTGTCAGAGAGGAGAAATCGAACACTGCTAGACATGGTTCGATCCATGATGAGTCAAACTACTCTACCAAAGTCCTTTTGGGATTATGCCCTTGAGACTGCTGCACGCATTCTCAACATGGTTCCAACTAAGAAGGTTGATAAGACACCATACGAAATATGGCATGGGCAAGCCCCTAAGCTGTCTTACTTAAGAGTCTGGGGTTGTGAGGCATTTGTTAAGCATGATACACTTACCAAACCTGACAAACTTGATCCTAGATCTTTTAAGTGTATCTTCATAGGATACCCAAAGGAAACAATGGGATATTCTTTCTACAGCCCATCTGAGAACAAAGTATTTGTTGCTCGGAATGCTGAGTTCTTTGAGTCTAAGCTCTTGGATCTTCCAAAAGCAGTACTAACTAGAACTGGAAAGATTCCAGTTAATACTGCTAGAACTAGCGGTACTAACACAGTTAATACTGCTAGGCATAATTTTAACAGTCAGGCAGTACCAATTAATGCTGCTAGGAAAGTTAATACTGTTAAGCTATATGTGAATAATGCTAGACTTAAAACAGTGGCTTTCATAAATCTGTTTCACCTTTTAGAAAGTCATATAATAGAACAACAACACTTAGAACAATTTTTTCAAAACAAAAGGTTAATACTGCTAAGGTAAATGCAGTTAGTGCTGTTAGGGGAAAAAGGGAAACTGCTGTTAAGCCCTCGGCAGGTTGTAATTGGAGACACAAAAGACATTACTGGAACAAAGTCTACTCAATAACATTGGTGCGATCAGTTTAGTGAAATTATGTTACTTTCAATAAGATCCACCAGGCAGCCCAAGCACAAAATGGCTGGGGTCCCTAAGGAATCTAATCTCTTTTATTTTAATGTGCAGGATTATCACATAGAGCTTTACAGAACAATGGGATTGCTTGATAGTGGATGTTCCCAGGCACCAAGACTGGAAACATGGCCCTTTACTTTGCGCTGAATTTCAAGACTTTAATGGTGGCCCTGTTGCTTTTGGAGGATTTTAAAGGTTACATAACTGGTAAAGGTTAAAATAAAAAACTAGAAAGTTTGATTTTGAGGATGTGTGCTTTGTGAAAGAACTTCAACATTTCAATTCATTTCTATGTCACAGATGTGTGACAAGAAGTAACAAGGTTCCTTTTCATTGACTCTGATGTCATTGTAGTTTTTTGTCTCCTGAAATTTAAAGTTACTGATGGAAAATCAAGTCTTTACTTAGAATCCCAGACAAAAACAATATGTACAGTTCAATCTAGAGAAACATTTGTTCCTTCTGGTGGTTTTGCAAGTTTAATTCCAAATGCCAAAGTTGATGTATCTAACATATGGCACTAGGAAGATTGGGTCATGTTAAACTTTAATACTTAAACATACTTTATAAGGGAAACACTTGTAAGAGGTTTACTTTCAAAGATTTTTTCAAAATGATCACACTTGTGTTGCTTGTCAAAAAGGAAAGCAACCAAGGCCTGTATAGGCCAAAACAGTGAGCTCTATTAGTCAGCCCTTACAGCTTCTGCATATGGATTTATTTAGACCTACATCTGTAAGGAGCTTAAACCATATGACTTTTTGCCTGGTTATCATGATGATTTTGCAGGTTTAGGTTGGGTGTGTCTTCTTAAGAACTAAGGATGAAATAGTGGAATCCTTAAGGAGTTTTATAAGACATTATTAACCAATTAACTAAAAAAGTTAAAATATTAGATGTGATAATGGTAACGAATTATAAGAACAGGGATTTTTTATTGAATTATGCTGGGTCATAAGAGTATCAAGAGGGAATACAGTAATGCAGAACTCCACAACAAAACGGTGAGTTGCTGAAAGAAAGATACATGACCCTTATTAGGCTGCTAGAACTATGCTAGCGATTCATTTTTACCCTATCACTTTTGGGCTGAAGCAGTTAATACTGCTTGTTTATGTCATAATAGGGTTATTAGTGACCAGTCTCAAAATAAGAACCTTATGAACTTATAACTGGGTAAAATACCAATACATAAGCTATATAAGCCTTTTGGGTGCCTGTGAGCATTTGAATACCATGACCACCTAGGGCAAGTTTATGGGAAATCAAATTGAAGTGTTTTTCGTTAGGGTATTCTCTACAAGTAAGGCTTTTTGGGTATACAATTTAGAACCAAGAGAGTTGTAAGAATAAACCTGCCACATAACTTTTAGGAAAATAAACCAATGTTGTAGGAAAAGGAACATCCAACTTGGTGTTGATCTTGATTATTTAACTGATTCATTGAATTATCAACCCGTGGAGTTCAGAGAAGCAAGCTAACAAAACATGCAGGTCCATATGAAGCTAATCATAATGTAGGTACAAAAGATAATATTGATGCGATGAATTCTGAAATAGAAGCTGAATCTGCTCAGGACTACTTTGTACTGCCAATATGGTCTTCTTATACTTCAACAGTCAAAAGCTCAAAAGCAATGAATGCAGGTGAAGAACCTAACAAACATCCTGATTTAAAGACAGATGAGAAGCCAGTAGATAAGGAGGATCAAGTCTTTTTGGATGAGCTTGAAAGACTTAAAAGACAGAGTAGGTGATAAAGTAGCAGTGAAGCTCTCAGGAAGGAGCTTGCACAAGGACACTTGAGGATTTGACTTCTTAAGCAGGAGCTGCTAAAGCTAGATACACATCCCCCCTACTAGTATAACATAGTTTATTACTGCTAGCACACAGGTAGTACTGCCAGTCCTTATGTGGACTTTCCTTCACGATCTAACTATACTGACAAGATGATTCAGGAAATACCTACACTTGAGGAAAATTTATGACAAATCTACTGATGGTATTTTTACATATGCATCTTATGATGATGGTGGGTGCAGTGGCTGACTCACAAATTAGAAAACTATTGTGAATGCTAGTCCTATTCCCACATCAAGGATAAACTCTATTCATCCTTCAACTCAAATTCTTGGAGATCCAAAATCCACAGTTCAAACAAGGAGCAAAGTGACCAAAAGTTATGGAGCCCATGCTTTTGTTAGTTATATTCAAAAGCAAAGGAGAAATAATCATAAGGATTTCCAGCATTGTTTATTTGCTTGTTTCTTGTCTTAAAATGAACCCAAGATAGATATCTGAGACTTGAAGATGAAGTTGGGTTGATGCTATGAGGAACGAACTATTGTATTTAAGATTCAGAAAGTTTGGATTCTTGTAGATTTGCCTTATGGGAAGAAGGCAATTGGAACAAAATGGGTTTACAGAAATAAGAAGGATGAAAGAGGTGTTGTGGTTAGAAATAAGGCAAGGTTGGTTGCTCAAGGACATAGGCAAGAGGAAGGGATAGATTATGATGAGGTTTTTGCTCCTGTGGCTAGGATTGAAGCCATTAGGATCTTTTTAGCCTTTGCTTCTTACATGGGATTCATAGTCTATCAGATGGATGTGAAAAGTGCCTTCTTGTATGGCAAAATTGATGAGGAGGTATATGTGTCTCAACCTCCAGGTTTTATAGATCCTAAGTATCCTAAGAAGGTCTACAAAGTAGTGAAAGCTCTCTATGGTTTACACCAAGCTCCCAGAGCCTGGTATGCTACTTTATCTACTTTCTTGTTGAAGAATGGATACAAAAGAGGAACTATTGACAAGACTCTTTTCATTAAGAAGGACAAAAATGATATCATGTTAGTACAAGTTTATGTGGATGATATTATTTTTGGTTCTACAAAGAGATCTTGGTGTGATGAATTTGAGACATTGATGAAGAGTAGATTTCAGATGAGTTCTATAGGAGAGCTCACCTTCTTTCTTGGATTACAAGTCAAACAGAAAGAAGATGGTATCTTTATAAGTCAGGATAAGTATGTTGCAGAAATCCTGAAGAAGTTTGATTTTGTCAGTGTAAAGACTGCTAGTACACCAATTGAGACCCAGAAGCCTTTAGTCAAGGATGAGGAAGCTAGTGATGTGGATGTACACCTTTATAGATCCATGATTGGCTCCTTAATGTACTTGACTACTTCTAGCCTAGTTATTAATGTTTATGATGGATCCTTAATGTACTTGACTGCTTCTAGGCCTGATATTATGTTTGCAGTCTGTGCTTGTTCTAGGTTTCAGGTCACTCCAAAGACCTCCCATCTAAGTGCTGTTAAGAGAATCTTTAGGTATCTAAGGCAAACCCAAACTGGGCTTGATATCCTAGAGTGTCCACATTTTGGACCTTGGAAGCCTATCAGATAGTGATATGTGAGAGCTAATATTGACAGGAAATCTAATCATGGAGGTTTGTCATTTCTTGGCAGGAGACTTTTTTCTTGGCAATGCAAAAAATGGCAGCAATTATGACTACTACTACTTCAGATGGCAGGAATATGGTTGCTGCATCAATGCTCTTGTGGGCAAGTTTTAGATGGAATTAAAATTCAATGTTAGAATATGGGTTCAATTATGACCAAAGGTCTAATTGATAATGAATTGTATATATGGCATTGTAAAGAATATAGTTTTTCACTCCAAAACAAATCATATTCACATTAGGCACCAATTTCTTAGGGAATGCTTATGAGAAGATACGTATCCTGGTGCAAAAAATACACACTGATGACAATGTACGTGATTTCTAACCAAGATTTGATGTTAGCAGAGTTCCAGTTCTTGTTTTCCTTACTATTGGGTTATGATCAACCTAATAAGATGCATTAGCTAAGGGGAGGCAATATGATTGTTGTACAATTTGTTGAAGGTGTAAGTGTGCAGGAAAGAATTTTGACATAGTGATGATTTTACATGAAAGTTATTTGGGCTTTTAGAGATGTCATTGGAAAGAGAAGAGATTATAGATGGTACTGAAGAACTGTTGTTCGCCAGACTTGTTCATTTTTTGGGTGACAAAGTTAGTTACCGATAGTGCAAAAGCTATACCGTTGGGCAAAGATTAGTACCGTATAAAGTCGATGGAGAATATAAGCCAGGGTCTAAAGTATAACTTGAATCGGTTTCTTTGATTTTAGGTTTTGTTCACCCAATATAAACCATTCAATTTGCACAATGTAATCACGTTAAACTCTCTTAATCGTTTCTTCTATCAAACCCTAATCTTTTACTCATCGTCGCTTTTACAATTCATCAAGTATGACTGTTCTTGAATCATGCCTAAACACAACTATGGTCGTTGACTGGGGAAAAATAATGATGGGGGAAAATACAGAGTTTCATGAGACTTACCATGCTTTCTTCAGAAAGCTCCATTCACTATGCTCTCACCATATTAGTCCTGTAGTCTCTACTACATTTGTTGAACAGTTTTGGATGATTGCTAAATCTAAACTTTTCAACAATGTTAGGTACATTACTGCCAAAGTAGCTGGAAAGCTTTGTGTCTATATCAGAGGCATCAATAAGAAGTGATCTTCTTTTTAAGATGTGAGTGAGGTATATTTTTTGCCATTAGGGCTATATTGATGCTATTCAGACGAATCGGGTTTGAGGGGGGACCTAATGTCTGACATTTAAAAACAAAGCAAGTTTTTCCACCCCAGCAGAGATTTTCCTTTTTCATACATGAATCATACATAAGTTCTAAATTGCACTCTTGGGATCAAATTCTCACTAAGATATTGCCATGCAGTTAATTTGCTTAACCACTAATCAAAATATAATTTTTTCTAAATTAATTTTAATGGTATGATGCAACCACTTGGATGCAAAGAAAATGGTTGTTAAGTATCTAAGATTTTATCCGTATTTTTGGATAAACAGCTTAGAATGTGCCTGTGCCCTTAGACTATTTTCCTATTAATGCTTTAACTAGTAAAGTTTTCTCTTTTATGGTTAAAAAGGGAAAACATTTTTCAGGGAATGTAACACCTTTGTTTGATTCTATGTTGGTTCAACCAACTAAGGATGAGGGTGACACTTTAGAAAGACAATCTGAACCTCAACCTTTACCCTCTCCTCCTCACCTAAGTGCAGACCAACATAAGACACAGACTGACCCTTCTCCCAGACCTTCACCTACTACTCATATTCCTGATTCCATTCCAGAGGGTTCTGGTGGGAATCATGGAGGTCAGTCATCCAGTGATAGATCCCTTTCAGGGAATGAGGGGGGCATGACACTCCAAAGTGTGTATGATCTTTGTATCTCCTTGTGTACACAGGTTACAGATCAAGCCAATGAAATTAAACACTTAAAGGCACAGATCAAGAAGCTTAAGAAGAAAGCCTAACCTGTTATTACACACTATAGAGCTTGGATGAAGAGTGTATCCATGAAGCAAAGATTGGCAGGAAAGAAATCCTTGAAGAAGCAGTGGATGCAAATGGAGTCTGTATCTAAACAAGGGAGGAAATCCGCCAAAGCTAAACCTACAGTCCATAAAGATCCAGCTTTTGATGAGCTTGATGATGATTGCAGTGGACTTCTATGGAAGACTAAGATGCTCAAGATGTTGGGAAATTTATGGAAAGATATGTAGTGCATGAAGAGAAGGAAAGTGCAGAAAAGGAAGTTAGTACTGAAGATGCACTTGGTACTGACAAGCAAAAAGTTAGTACTGACAAGGAAGAAGTTAGTACCGACAGACTAGATGAAGGTACTGACAAGCAAAAAGTTAGTACTGACAAGGAAGAAGTTAGTACCGACAGACCAGAATGAAGGTTACTATGATCAAATGAAAGGAAGAAGTGTGACTTCCAACAACTTCCTAACACACTACTCTACAAACTTTTAGAGAGATGAAAAACTATTGCTCAAATTATTCTCCAACATGAGCAAGCCAATGTTGTTTCTAAAGAGAAAACGGATGAAAAGGATTTGAACTGAGGATGTAGAGAATAATTGAAGACCAAGGCCTACTTCAACAAGATCTCTCTTAACTTTAAAGCCTTTTCTGAAGATTGATCCCAAAGACAAGGGCAAGAAAAAGATTGAAGAAGATGAATCTGACACTGAATCAGAAGACACCAATGAAACTGAAAAGAAGTTTAAGATGCTTGCTCATGATGAGGAGATTGCAGAAAATGCAGTGGATTGGGAGCAGAAGCAGAAAGGCAAGATTAGCTGAAGAAGAAGCTATAAATGCTGCCTTTATACAAGATTTTGCTGACAGCAAAGCAGAATTGAAGCTGGAGATTCTAGCATTAATGGCTCAAGCAAAGAAGAGTGAGAGAGGAGAGAGAAGTTAGTTCATATAGAGAAAGAGCAAATTCCCTTCATATAAATTGACTAGCTCAAAGAAGGTTTTTTCTTGCAGAACAAAGAGCTGCTGCCATCAGAAACAGACCTCCTACAAGAAAACTCAGCTCAGGGTGTCAGTTGATGACTTTTCTTGAAACATGTTGGAAACAAGAAACACTCAGACCTAAAGAATAAAACTTTTAAAGAAATACAAGCTTTATATGAGAAAGTGAAAAGGTTTGATGAAAGTTTCACTGTTGTTGGTTCCAATGAGGATGAAAGAAAGATTAAGGAGATGAATGAAGAAGCAAAAGACCCTGGACAGAAGAGATTAAAGAAGAGGGTTGCTAAAGAAACTGCAAAGAGAAGAACACATCATGGTACCTACTAGGGTAAGATGTTGACAGAGACAGGTGTACAAAGAAATGGAAAAGGGTGGTTTTTTTTTCCATATAAAGATGATTGCTAGGAAAAAGAAAAGACCACAACCAGATGTTGATAGTGATGATGAACACATAAAGTGTCTAAAGATTGTTACATTTGAAGGTACCATAGATAGTGAAATAATGGAGAGAAAATCGTTTATTTCTAAGTTGGACAAGGTTTCATCACCAGAGGGGGATTACCTTGTTGTTTACAGAGTAAATGGAAACCTCAGAGCATTCATTTTTTTTTTTTTTTTATACCGATATATTGGAGGTTACATACATATCTTTGACAGGCAAGATTTATTTCACTTGTATGACTTGGTGATGAAGCAGTACTCAGAAGTCACACTGGAAGGATTTGAGTTGATTCTTTGGGGAGATTTGAAGATAATGATGGAATCCTCAACAGAAGAAAATGATCATAGTGACTTCTGGAACAATCAACAAAATTGGGAGATTGTCAGATGGAGATTATATGAAGCTTGTGGAGTTTACATATTAGAGCTTGAAGATGGGACAATCATCCATATGTTGGTTGAAAGAAGGTATCCTCTCTCTAAGGATTTGCTGCAAAGGATGCTTGATCTAGGATTGGAGGTTGAAGAGGAAAGTACTGCTGCTCTACACTTGGTAAAATTCATTAAGCAACAGCTTAATGACGAGTAAAGATGAAATGGAATTGAGAAGGATTTCAGTGTTGGTTAACCACCACACAACAAATAGTTATCAGTTCACCATGCTTAACAGGGATAAGAACTTGCTAGTCCATAAGCAAACGGCTTGTGGTAAAGACTTCTCAAATCCGTTTATGGTTAACAATTTACTAAATTTATAGGGTTCTAACTCAACTTGCTTTATCGGTTAAGAGGTTGGCTTAGTCCAGGATCAAACAGGTTCTTGTAAAAGACTACTCAAATCTGTTGTAGCTGATGAGTTTCTAAAAACTATATGTTTTCAAATGCACCATGTTATGTCAATGAAGCATTAGCTATAAAAGCGTAAAGAGATAAGTGAAAGGAAATGCAAACCGGACACGATGATTTATAGTGGTTCGGTCACAAAGCTCCTCTTCGCCCTACTCCACACCCCGAGCAACCAACTCGAGAGTTACTTCACTAGTCAACAAGCTCCTTTCTCGACGGAGAAAACCATACAAGTTGCTTACATTATTTTCCGACACTAAGCTAGATGTCGAGTTCTTCTTTTGCACTTGAGGGAAAAAGGAAAAGATAGAAGATTGGATCACATTTAAACAAGATTAAACAAGTTAAATGATAAAAGATTTAGAGAGATTTAGTGAGATCTAGAGAGAGAAAGAACTGAAAGAAATTCGTGCAAAAGGATTGTAAAAATAGTTGGAAGTGACCACTATTTATAGGGGCTGAAAATTGTTTGTTAGGAAACGACGGTCCCAGATATATTAAGGGGCCGTCGGATATTTAAGGGGGTCGTCGACCTATTTAAGGGACCGCCCCGACAGACGCTCCTGTTTTTGTCTTTTTGTGATGAAGATAAAATCTAGTGAAAAACTGACTTGTTTTAGAGGGGAAATGACCATATTTGAAATTTGAAATAATTACCACATAAAACATTTGTTTATAATTCAAAAATGATTTGTCTAATTGATTTTTGAAAAATTGTTTTGTTACATTTATAAAAATGTAAGGTTAAGACAAAAACGTATTTCCTTGATCATCTTACAAGTTTAATGTTGTTTGTACATACCTTATGTGATTTACGTCGGGTGTAGAACAATGTCCGTCTTGATGCATACTTGAGACGTTGAGAGATGTTGATGCACGTATGCATTGATGATTTGTGATTACAAGTAACTTGCAAACAAATGTCGGTGTTGATGTAGATTTGAGACGTCGAGAGATGTAAATGCGTGTATGCATTGATGATTTGTAATTACGAGTAACTTGCGCACTTTACGTAACGTATTACAAGTCACATGTTTGTCATCACCAAAACATAAAGAGATCGTATAGATTAAATATCATAATATTTGCACTAACAATCTCACCCTTTCTGATGATGACAAACTATGTAAACTATAACACATAGTAAAGTTTAAAAGTTACTCGTTTACACTCCTTTCTCCCTCTTTTGTCGAAGCAAAAAGGTATAATGTGGACTATGGTTGGAGCATATAGGTTGGAGGTTTGAGAAGAATACATGAGAAGAGGGTACGTGCTTCGGGTATATATGTTAGAGGAATGAGAAGAGGATAGGTGCTCCGAGTATATAGGTTTGAGATATGAGGAGAAGATATGAGAAATAAAGGTGAAGGTGATTGTGTGTTCCTTGGATAGTTTAAAAAAAGTCATGAGAGATGAGAAGTAGACAAAAGAAGAAGGTAGGTACTTCGAGTGTATAGGATGAAGGAAGGAGGAAAAGGTAGGTGATCTAAGTATATTGGTTGGAGGAATGAGAAGACAGCATGAGAAATAAAGTTGAGGCGGTTTTGTGTTTCTTGGTTATTTTAGACGAGGTTATGAGAAATGAGAGGAAGGCTTGAAAGAAGGTAGGTACTATCAAAGTATATAATTTATAGGTATAAGAAAGATCAGTACCTTAAGCTTGAGGGTGTTGATTTTGGAAGTGGTGGGAGGTGAAGTTTTTGGGAGTGTGAATAAGTGCTTTTCATGTATTTTACAATCTACGATCCCTATCTTCCTATAAAGGTGAGTGTGCATCATCCCAAGTAAAAGTACTTCTAGCATCAAGGTTTTTTAACCAAAACTTCATGCTATTTACCCTACATATATCCTAGCTCCCCCTTGCTCATTTCATCCCCATGATAATGACAAACCTTGCAAAGTGACTCTAGCAGATCCATGGATCAAATAAATTACCATCGAAACTCAAGACGTTCGATGAATGCAATTTAAATGAGTAGGACACTTGTAAGTTCTCCCCGTAGGTTAGCTTCCTTGTTTGGGTGGCACCAAAGAATAGATATGATGTGTGCTACACAATTACAAAGTTATGTTGACAATGTGCACATATATATATATATATATATATATATATATATATATATATATATATATATATATATATATATATATATATATAGCAAGATATTAGCGGGAAACTAGACATGCACTATTAGGTGTTGTTATTCTAAAGTGTGACACTTTAAAAAGGATTTAGAACCTAGACACATGCAATCAACAATCTAAATCATGAAATAAAAAGAGTCGAGACGTATGTTTAAAGACTAAGATTCGATCGACTTTCAATAAACGAGAGTGGGATTCGTTTATTGGTTGACACACAAATATTATGAGGATGACCTTTTGAAAGGGAGACGAATGACACTTAATATCTTGGCGAGATATGCCAAAATATATACTTTAAAAGGATAAAAAGAAAGATAAGACGAGGATGGAGATGATATGCTCTTGGATGAGAATGAAAAAGATTTCATAGAGCTAAACAAAAATGTGGAAGGATTAGCGAGACAAAAGAAGGAAGGTGTTGACAAGAGATTGTCAGAAATGATTGATATATCATTTGCACTAACAATTGATGTGCAAGTGATTCTATCGAGACAAAGGTGGATGATTGGGAATTCAAAGGTTTGTTTGGTGTTTTGTTGGTTGACAATGTTGAAGAATAAAGTGGGATGTGAAATGAGGTGGTCGTTCTTTCATGGTGAAAGAATAATGAGAGACCTAACAATGTGGTGACTCAGTAACACTTAAAGATTAAATATCTTCTTTATGTTCTTCACTTTCTATAAAGTGTAAAGTTTAGCGAAGGAGTTACATTTGCATTTCGCAAATTACTTAAATATTTCGGATGAAATAATTAAGTTGTTAAGGGATATAGGAGGAATTCTAATAGTAACAAGACTATTAGAAGAGAGAAGAAACGTTTATAAGTGAGAAGAAACGTTAGAGATGAGGAGACTTATTAGAAGTGAAAAGGAACGTTTAGAAGTGAGAAGAAACGTCAGAAGTAGAAAGACTATTAAAAGTGAAACGACTTATTAGAAGAGAGAAGAAATATTTAGGAGTGATAATAATCGTCTATAGAAGAGAAGAGACTATTAGAATTGAGATAAGACGTATGCGAGATGTGAGGACCAAGGTTTGTATGTGAGGGGATTTATTGTGAAGTGGTATATTGTAAGGAATGTGTTTGATAATGAGACGCATATCATAAGTGAAAATTCTCTATGACTCTTGGAAAACATAAGCAACGACTTCGAGTCTTATGAGTTTTGGGATTGAGAATTACCCCATTGATGTATAGAGAGATAATTGGTAGTGGTTTTAGGTTTTGGATTAGAACTCCAGCTCGTAGTCGGAAGAGAAGCGGATTGGGGACGGGTCCTGTACTAGTTTTGGTATGATATAGGGTTAGCGTGCTGCCCCCTATTTTGTTCATTTTCCCCGTTTGTTTGCTCTCGAATTGGATAAGGTTAGATTGGGTGTTGGCTAAATAAAATGGGAAGCTTCTTCGGTCTCAGCTTCCTTTTCGCCGGTAGTTGCGTGAGGAGCTGAGCGTCATGCTATTAGGTATTGACCTTCGTCAATTATGAACTCATTTGTCCTCTCGTCTTCCAAAGATAGGTGGACATGTAATTGTCAGGAATGGAGAGTTCAGAAGGGGGGTAAAGTCATCCAGAAACTGTTATTGATGACTATTGTTTCTCCCTCGTTGGATGTTGCACGATATGGGTTAAATTCATTCCCATTAAATGTAATCTGTTTTGTTCTGCGTGCTCTTCGTGATAGTTACGCTACGAGAGTCAATCTTAGCCGTAAGGTGTTTTTTTGATTCCCATCTGTGGTCCTCTTTGTAATGCTACTAATGGAGGATTTCATCAAGTTTTCTTTCGATGTGACGTTGATCGGTTGTTCTTTCGTAAAATTTGTCGTTGGTGTAATTGTAGGTGATTGGCATGAGATTTGTCTATTTCTTTTCTCGGATTGGATGCTTGGTTCTTATCCTTTCGACTTGTCTTCCCCGTCTCAGTCAACTTTAGAAGGTGTTTTATTTATGTTGCTTGGTGCGGGATTTGTTGAGGCTTATCGAAATCAGTTGTCTTTGACGCTCTTCGCCTCCTAATCGTGCGACGATATTTTGAATGACTGTTTCTTGTCCTCCTATTTATGGTGTTCTAGTAGATGTAATAGGGTTTTATCTTTGGGAGAATGGGTTAAAAAAACGCCCTATCTTATTTCTTTGTAAATGTCTTTCTAGCTCCTTGCTAGTTTTTTTTAATAAAGTTGCCGTTCAAAAAAAAATGTGTCATTTAGATAAACTAAGAAATATTTTATTTAAATTGCTAGAAAAATACAAACGCCTTTACAATTGACACACATTTAATAGTTATGCAAATAGACGTTGAGCATCAAGATAAACCTGAAGGCATATAACTGCATTACATGGGAGCAAGTTATCATCTTGAAACATCAAACCACATATGTCGAGACGTCAATATAAACTGAGAATGACTAAGTTGAAACTAATATACACTTGCTTGAAAGTGTGAGCACTCCTAATGAGAAACCAAAGTCCATCAATGTGAGACTATCATTAGAATATTCTTTAGGAAAGCCATTTAATCAAATTAGATAATTAAATATAGAGACTATCTCTATGGTTCTTCAAATCAGCTAAAGAATACCAATTTTTACGGTTTAAACCACGAACCCAGACTTCACTCATAGGAAGCAATTACAACCGTTATATAAAACTGATTTCCTATTGCAAAAGATATCTCTAGTTTTTTCATCACAAGTAAGAACAAAATAGAAATCTACCTAATCTTTTCCTAGATGAAGTGGTTAGGCAAAGATGAAATTCTGTAATTGTCCTCCATCATACAAGGCCTAATATGATCACAACTAACATGCTTTAATTCCAGTTCTTATAATGACTAATCAAGATATGTGAAGATCTAAGTTTAAATGGAGAGATTCGCAAGTATTTTGTAGGTAATAAATAGAAAATAGTACATCTAGGACCTATGGAGTAGCTTAAAGTGTAAATGTGATGCAATACGTCTTTTAATAAGAGTGTTCAAAGATAATGCAAATTTGCATGTCATTTAATAAAGAGAATCTAAGTAAAGTGTTATTAACCTAGTAGAATCTTTATGAAGTTTTTTTGTGTAAATAATACAGTCATTTACTAAAGGGTTTGTTACCATGATTATTGTTTAGACATTTAAGCAAAAAGTTCTACAAGAGAAAGATGTTTTTTTAAATGCTAATTATGTCATATTGCGGAACGTACCTAAACCGAAGTGAATCTAGACATAATGATCCATCGATACCGTGTAGGGTGCCAAAGTTGGGCAAGAAAGTATTTTTCCCACTATTTGGGAGTGGTGTTAAAATATAGTTATTAAGATACACTTTAAATAAGTTATAAGGGTTCTTTTCGGAGATTGAGTTTCGGAAATGCAGCAACCAAGAAACTTTACTTATCAAGTTGAGTACTAATAAGTATTTCCGTGATGTAGGAATTTCATAATTCTTCATCCTACTAGAGTGTGTTAAGATTTATCCTGTACAGTTTTGACCAAAGTCTAATAAACAACATTTGGATACACTTTTAAACTCAATGAAACATCTTCATTGTCAAGGAGGAATTTACAATTCGATACTAAACTTGTTGTCCTGCAATCGAGACTTTTGTGATTTCAATGTAATACCCGAGAAGGTTTAAACCATGTAATTACACGGAAAAAAATATCTAAGTCATATGCGATTGATATTTCCCTTGATGCTATGATAAAACCGTATTCTATGATTAACCATATGTTCATAATATTAAACTTTGTAATTAGATGAATTATGAGATTGATTATCATATAGAATAGTATATAAGTCATCTTCATATTCAAAATCCTCTACGATCACATATAGATCAAAAGTATCGCGAATGAATGGTTTGTGGGGATATGTTCAATTATTCTATTCTTAAACTAATAAGGGTAAAAGGGCTCTTCATATGGTGAATAAATAAATATTATACTTATTTGGTAAGTAAAAGAGAGTTTTTTAAAATAAAAAGAAAGTTGATTTTTAAGTTGTGCTTTGAATAGTTTGAGCAAAGTTACATTATGAATGTGCATTAATATTGATTGGATTTCCTGGATGAAATGTCCTAAATCCATATCCTTGTAATTTTCTAGCTTCTTGCTAGTTTTTTTATGAATTTCAATTTGCCGTTCAAAAAAAAAACTAGTGTTTAAACAAACTTCAAAAATTAAAATTTTATTACCTGACAAACATATTTATATCTATATTACGGAGTATATAATAAAGCATTTAGAACATTTTATTTTTAGAAAGGCTTAAAAATTTAGACTTTTAAACTTATTTTTATGAAAATATAAGGATATGCAATCTTAACCATTCATCTCGTTTTAGGAACCACATCTTTTTTTTTTAACGGCAATTTTATTAAACACTAGCAAGGAGCTAGATCAACAACAAACAATATAAGGGTTTTTAAGCCAATCGTCCCATTTGATCGATGCTTTACATCGATATTTAAACCAATAAAAAGAGCTAGAGACTAAATTATCAAAGATCAAGACCTTTTCCGGAATCTTCGTATCAAATAAAATCTTATTCCGAAAATTCCACATAACCCACCACAAGCCGTAATAGACCCCTTCGATAATAACTTTGATGTTTGATCGAATCCGGGTAGACACGAGCCAAGAACGCCACTCCTCATATGAATTAACCTCCATATACTCCACATTCCACCATGAAGAAATCTTTCTCATAACCTGTCTAACCACATTGCATTGAAAGAACACATGACTTGTCGTTTCGACACCCATTTTACAAATGGGACAATCAATAGAATCAATATCCATGCCGCGACGAGATATGTTAAAACGAGTAGGAAGAGCATTAGATTTAACTTTCCAAGCCAGAATATTAACCTTGATAGGCACGGATTTGACCCACCTTGTCGACAAACTCTCCTCCTGGAACCGGTTGTCGTCTAACGTCTTGCGAATCGAAGCAACCGAAAATGAGCCATCATTCTCCAGCGACCATATGTACCTGTCAACACGAGGCACCAACGAGATTGTTTTCATGATCTCCGCCATAGAATCAAACTGTGTCTGTTCAATACCACTCCTCGCATTTCTTCTGAAGGTAGTAACTAAGCTTGGCGCCTTTAACTTTGAACTCACTGAAATATTTTTGTCAAGTTCCAAGGCATAAACACGAGGAAACAACCTCTTTAACACTCCACCTTCGTACCATTTATCAAGCCAAAAACGAGAATCCTCACCATTTCCCAGCTTTAATTTGATAAAATCGTGAATATTTATTCCTTGTGCTTGTATCACCTTCACCTCCTGGACGATTGTAGTCCAACAGGTCCGAGCAGCCGAAGCACCAACTTTATCTAAACTCCCGTCCTCCCCATATAAAGCCTTTATCACTTTGGTCCATAACGAATCTTTTTGAGAATAAAACCGCCACAACCACTTGAACAACAACCCTCTATTGAGAGCAAATAAACTAGAAACCCCTAAGCCACCTTTCTCTTTTGAAGTTAAAACTTTGTTCCACTTAAACCAAGTTGCTTTATTACTCTTATGCTCATGACCGTTGAAGAAACGACTACGAATAACTTCAAGTGAATTAAGAATACTCGAGGGGACTTTAAAAATGGACATATGGAAGATTGGCATAGAGCCTAAAACAGACTTGAGAAGTGTGAATCTTCCTCCAATAGAAAGAGTTTTCAACTTCCATCTAGATAGCCGAGACAGGACCTTTTCAACCACTTCATTCCAAGCATGTTTTCTATGCATGTTCTCCCCTACTTTCGTACCCAAGTAAGTGAAGGGAGTCTTAAGAACAAGACATCCAAGTTTATTAGCCGCAATTTTAACCTTCGCATCTTCCACATTCACACCCATAATCTTACTTTTACTCATATTAATACGAAGACCAGAAGCCCGGAAAAAACATTCCAAAACTCGGACTAGAGTATCAATATTAAGCTCATTCCATTGACCAATAAAAATAGCGTCATCCGCATAAAACAAATGAGAAAGATTCACCGTGGAGCTCAAATTAATTCCATTAAATAATCCCGCATCAACCACCCGTTGAAAAGAAATGTGCAAGCTTTCCATAACAAGAATAAAAAGGAAAGGGGATAAAGGGTCACCTTGTTTAAGACCTCGAAAGAATTGAAATTCCTTCGTTGGACTCCCGTTGATAAGAATCGACCCCCTAGACGATCTAAGACAACTCTGAATCCAATTTCTCCATTTCACACCAAATCCAAACTTATCTAACACATCGTCTAAGAAATCCCATCGAACAGAGTCATACGCTTTCTCGAAATCAACCTTAAAAATGAGCGCATGTTTCCTCTTTTTTCGACACCATTGAAGAACCTCGTTAAGAATAAAAGGCCCATCCAAAATTTGTCTATCCGCTACAAAAGCAGATTGAACCTCATTAATGAGGTTACTTAAGACACCAACTAATCGATTAGCTAAAAGTTTGGCAATAATCTTGTATAGACTTCCAATTAGACTTATCGGACGGAAGTCTTTAACCATGTTTGCATCAATGATTTTAGGGATCAAGGCAATAAAATTTGAATTACAACCATTTGGAATATCACCATTAATAAAGAAGTACTCCACAGCCCCAAACACGTCATCTTCAATCATAGACCAGAAATGACGATAAAAGTAAAAGGAGAATCCATCTGGACCCGGAGATTTATCAACACCGCAATCCCACACCGCTCGCTTGACCTCTTCTTTAGTTATATCTTGTTCCAGATCCTCTTTTTGTTCATTAGTAAGAGAATTAGTAAAATTAAGATCAAGCAAAGCACGATTTAAAAGAGGTTTATCAAACCTGCTCCGAAAATGCATTAAAAATTCGTCTTTCACCTTGACCGGATCATCAATCCACACACCATTTGCCATGACACCTCGAATCTGAGATTGGCTGCGCTTCTTGTTAAGAATACCGTGGAAGAATTTCACGTTCTCATCACCCTCAATAGCCCATTTGATCTTGGCTTTTTGAGAAATTTCCGAAGCTTGATTTTTTTGAACCTGATGAATCTTATTAAGGATCTCCAATCTATTCTGAACTACTTCACTAGAACCCATACCCTTGTCGATCAACTCATCACAAAGTCTCAGCTCCTCTTTTAGAATGTCCGTATCACTTCTCGAATTTGCCTTATGTATAGACAGCCAAACACGTATGCGATCTTTAAGGAATTTTAATTTACCCATAAAACTACGAATAGCATTATCTTTATTGCCAGGAGCTGCTTCCCAGGATTCTCTGACCATTTTATCAAATCCGTCCACTTCCAACCAGTATTTATAGAATCGAAAAGGAATAGGGCCATAGTCGAACGATGTTTCGCGTAAAAGAATAGGCCGATGATCCGAAATAAACCGCTCCAAGGTTATAGCAGAAATATTTGGACATGAGGTCAAAAGATTTTCAGAAACGAAAAATCGATCCAATTTGCTCATTTTGGAAGCTGATCTATGACACCAAGTGAAAGCACTTCCTCCTAAAGAAACTTCCTCCATCCCCGCGTTATAAATGAAGGAATTAAATTTTTCCGCTTCATGAACATTAAAGTTAGAACCGAATCTATCCGATTTAAATCTCACCTCATTAAAATCGCCCATCATAACAATTTTACCATCCCAAGAATTTGAAATATGAGTCAAATATTCCCACAGCATATGTTTTTCTTTAGCGTCTTGAGGAGCATAAACGACCACTATCAAAAGATCAATACCAGATTTAAGCCACACTCCTCTAATAATGACAAAATAATCTGATCTCGTAAAACTATTTCTCCGAAAAGAATTTGGATCCCAAATACACAAAATTCCTCCAGAATAACCAACTGAATCACTTTGAACATATTCGAATATAGAATTACCCCAACATGATCTCACAGTATTCAAGTCCATAGTCCCCATTTTAGTTTCCTGCAAACCAATAAAATTCACTTTATTTTTTATACACAACTCCTTAACCCAATCTTTTTTAGCCTTTTGGGCGAGGCCTTGAACATTTAAAGACAAAAAATTCATCTGATAACCCCAAACTCTCCTTGGGATTCGATTATATCGTTAATATCTTTAATGCACCCTTCCATGTTATACCCCATTGTTTGTCCTACCTTCACCACTTCCTCCATAAAATTTAAAATGGACCCACCTGATCGCAGTAATTTAGAACGATCCAAATCAGTTGGTTCAACATTGTTATTAACCGAATTCGAATCATTATTTCCTATGTCTTTATTCACAAATGAGTTCACATCATTTTCCTTTTCTGTATATACCTTCTCTGCGATATCCCCCATAGCATTACCTTCGAACTGATCTACTTCCGGAGTGAAGCCCGGTGGGTGAGATAAGCTGTGATCTTCCTCATTCACCTTGTTCTCCATGTTAGTTTTGTTTTTTTGCAATAGAGAATATATACCAAAAGGATCTTCTGACTTAT
Organism: Tanacetum coccineum; assembly: GCA_026074375.1. Lineage (NCBI taxonomy): Eukaryota > Viridiplantae > Streptophyta > Magnoliopsida > Asterales > Asteraceae > Tanacetum > Tanacetum coccineum. The sequence goes on along the minus strand of BQNB010019751.1, from coordinate 23,689 downwards.
TAACCTTCTCGCCACTAGGTACTCCAAATTCAGTTTCCTGTACCTTCTCCTCTTCACTTTCTTCGAATATATTGTTCTCCTCCTGTGCTTCAGGTTTACCATCAAAATTGCACTCATCGGATACGTCATCTTCTTCCTCTTCATCATTGAATTCAGGTATCCATCCTGGAACTTCGATAGCTCTAACCCAATGAACTTTTCCCCGGAAATTTACCTTAAAACTCTCCTGAATATTTTGCCGAACTTTAGTAAATACACACTCATCAGTAGTTGTATTTGGAGAAGATAGTTTGGGATTAACCCGGGAAGATATCCGGCCTGCAATGCTACTGGATAGGTTGCAGGTGAGAGTGTATGTCACGTGTCACCAAACAATACAAACCGATATAGAATGTAAAACGGACATTAAAACGGGGAGTAGTTCAACTCTTTTATACTAATGTCATGTCTCCATGAAAAGAGCCAGCTGTATGCCTCTTATAAGTTTTTAACCTCACCAAACCTATTGATGTATAAATTTTTATTAAGACTTCAGAAACACAACCATTTCTACACAATAAAAGCTTGCATTAGAATAGGTAGATCGGGATTGGGAACCTGGATTCAGATAGAAACAACTTATCTAAGCCTTTGTAGTTACAGTCATCAGGTAAGATATATGTAGCTGGTAGCATGGAACATATCCCACCGGTTGTTTTGCATAGTGAAACCCACTGGGGTGAGTCACAATGGATTTTTTTGTTAACTGTTTTGTATTTAGTTTGTTTTTTTAGAATGGGCCATATTTTGTGGTTCAGTAATTCTGATGGGACAATTTGCATATTGAATGTAATATATATGAGTATAATGTTTTTAATTATGAATTTGTTTAGCAATTGTTTGGATTGTGAGTTGAAAGCTAATCATGTGGTATTAATTTACAAATGCAGAAGCTAAGGACAGTTTTAGTACCCATTTTTTGAAAAGTTATCTAGAGACCTTGTGACTGGTTGTTAAAAGATGTTGCAGAAGCTCTTGCAGGTACTAATTACTTGTCCTTATTTCATATTTTCTTGTCTTCATTAGTTTTAATTGTCATTCACTCTGTTTATGTAGTTTATAATTAGTTTAACAGCACATGATTGTTGAAAAGCAATACATTATATATTTATTTATATTAATCGTAATTAAAGCTACAAATTTGTAGGATTTTGCTGCAGTCTATGTTAAACTGACTTTTAAACCTATATTAAATTATAATATGGGATAAAGATGTTCAACATGATTTAATAAAAAATTAAAATTGCAATAATGTTGTTGGTAGTATAAGAAAATCAATCTAGGAATTTGTATTTAGTAAGCCGAGTTGACCAATTAAATGTGACATGAGACTTCTTTGTAGACGACGTCTGTTGTTTTGTTTGTGTAGTTTCCTTCTTTGTCTAAGCACAAAACCTTCAATCCTTGTTTGCTTTTGACTCTTGATAGCGCGACATACACTTGCCCGTGTGCGAATACCGGCTTTGGTAAAAACAACCCCACCTGTGATAGTGTTTGCCCTTGGCTTTTATTTATCGTCATACCAAAACAAATTTGGATTGGGAACTGTCTTCTGTTTAATTTGAACGACATCTTTGTTTCTGTTGGAGTAATTACCATACATGGAATTGTTCAAATTTTGCCAACATTTCCGCCCGAGATGATTTTCGTTTCGATTACATTTATTCCCATCCTTAACACTTGTAGCATGGTTCCATTACATAACCTTGATTTTTGATCAATGTTTCTCATTAACATTACCGGTGTGCAGATTTTCAGCTTTATAGCATGCTTTGGAAGTCCGGACATCTTTATACCGTTAAGGAAATTTGTTGTGTAAATTGATTCATCGAAGTTTGTATCGTCATCGGATAGTGAAACAGAGTCTGATGATTCGTATAGTGTCTCCTCCCCTGGAATTAAACCCATCATATGTTCATTAATCATATCCACAATTTCATGTGTTGGCGCTAGAATGGCCCTTTCCTGAAAGAATGTTGGGTTCCATAGGTTTTGAACCAGCTGTGGGTATGTTTGATCAATTATTGATCCCACGTAATCATCAGACTCTGGAATCAACATTTCATCTAGAAATACAATGTTGATTCGCCTTCATTTTTTGAATCAATATTTCCATTGCCAATGTTTAATATCCAATTCGCAAAGTCTTCTATTTCTTTTTTTCTTTTCTAGTTCCCAAACGCATGTTGACCATTAAATTCAAGACCGTGCATTTTTCCCACAAATTAGAAGAGTTTATTGTTGCATGTACGACATCATTTCGACTGGCATTAGGAATGACCGGAAGTATCTATCAAAAATCCCCTCCAAACAAAAGAACTTTACCGCCAAAAACTTGATTAGATGGTTGGGAGGGTTCTCACCTGCAGATGTCTCTCAATGTCCTATCAAATGCTTTGTAACAATATGATTGTATCATTGGTGCCTCATCCCATATTATGAGCTTTGCTTGGCGTATCAAATCAGCGATGTCGCTATCAGCGAGTATATGGCACATTGAGTCTTCGAGTATATTAATTGGAATTGCAAACCGAGAATGTGTAGTCCTCCCGTCTTCCAATAAAAGTGCCACGATACCGCTAGATGCAACGTTTAACACTATATCACCTTGTGCCCGTAACGCCGCCGACATTGTTTTGTAAAGGTATGTCTTTCCAGTGCCTCCGTATCCATACACAAAGAACATCCCGCCAGTGTTTTTGTCAATAGCGTCCATAACAGTTGAATAAATTCCTTTTTGTTCAGATGTGAGACTACCATACATTGTTTGATGTTGCTTTTTCAACTCATCTTTTTTGTATGATGTCTCATCGTATATTAACCTGTTATAGCCTTTCATTGTGTTCTCGTTATTCGGATATGGCATGTTTAGTATGTTCTTTAAAGTCTTGTTGTTACACAGTAGCATGTCCTCAATATACGTCAGGCATATATTCTTCCTCTGGATATCTGAAAGCTGCAGACATGTATTAAAAATTATGTCAAACTCAATAGACAATTGTGTTATAAGGTCTTATATCCTATGTGAATAATTAGGACTTATTTATTATTAAAATCTGTAATAGTATATTTATATATTTTTCAGTTGTGATTAATTGTTTTTCTTATTTTTGGTTAGTTTGTGGTCCTTTGATGCTATTGATTATGAATTTGTTTAAAATTATAAAACATACCAGGCTTATTTTGCTTGATGCGCTCAACATTTTCCACATCTGCCGCCATAACATGCCATGTTTTTTCCCATACGAATTCCGACCGCGACATACTGTCTGTCATGAGTAACATGACAAAGAAAGATCTAAAATAATCTCCCATTCCCTATTGGCTTGCTTCCAGTAGACCGTCAATGTATTCCTTGTCGTCTTGTAAGAGTTCACGAGCATAGCAAGCATCTCTATATGTCGGATATACTACGTTGTCATATGTTTTGAGTTCTGACCATTCTTTGGGTCCTTTCACCTTGTTTAGCAACACACGCAAGTAAAATAATTCACCCCAAGATGGGGGTACATGATGAATACGTCCCAAACTAAAACCTCTTTGTCTTGGGTCCCAAATTCTTTTTTGTGTATTCCAAACATAATATTTAGGTATCTCTGTATAAAGCAATGTAGATGCGAAATCATCGGTTTTGTTTAGTTCCATCCACTGAACAAATTTTGTCTCGTTAACCGATGACTTTTCAAGTGTGTAATCTATGCTTTCTGTTGCATCAAAAATCACTGATTGCTCATCCTGCAAATGAAATAGTAACCATTCAACGGGTGGTGTTCTATAATGAATATCAAAACCATATATCCGCCAAGCTGCTTCACAAGCAGAAAGATATATACAATCATAAAAGTCCTTAATTTCATCAACCTTTTCACCGTCTACAACAGCAGTCACCCTATCCGGTCCCTTGTTAATATACTTGAATAAATACTTGATCGACCCCATCTGGTTGCACCATTCAACATTTATATGTGACTGGTATCGTCTGAGCAATCCTGTATTGTAAGGAGCCACATAACCGTTATGCAAATCTGTTCCGCTTTTGGTTATAGTATTTCCATCATTTCTTCGCTTATAAATCGCATAACCTTTGTCATCAATTACTGTTGTTTCGTTGAATTGTTTTGGGAATTTTTTGGTGCATTTGAAATCAACAGTGCAAGGACAGCTTGGATTATCCGCACCGTAGGGGCCATGCATCATGTGGTTCGTGACAATTTGATACAATTCAGGATCCTTGTTCTTGTTTGGTATTTCGGCTGATATGTACTTATTTATCTTTGCAGTCGTAGTTATCTTATCTTCAGGCTCAAGCCATAGTAGTATGTGGCAATGTGGGAGTACTCTTTTTTGAAACTCGACTGTGTAAACCGCTAAAAAATAAAAAATGGATAGTGTTAATCCGGCTAAAAGTATGACAGCTTAACAATATATTATTAAAGGAAAATAGCTAAACACGTGTACAAAAATTACCTCCTGTAACACGCCCAAATATATTCCGTTTCTTTAAATCCTTCATAAGGCTGTCAAGCTTCATTTTAAACACTCGTGTCATTACATTTGGTCGGTCTTCAGATTTCAAATCCCGCTCAGCCACAAAGCGTGATATTTTTGTCCAATTTGGGTTACATGTGAATGTTATAAATAAGTCCGGATAACCATAAAATTTACAAATTGTCATTGCGTCTAAATAGTTTTGCATCATATACCTTGGGCTTCCGGTAAATGATGGTGACAAAACCACTTTTTTACCACGTAATTAGACTCATGATTCCGGATCCTCTGCTAATTTTGCCAGCTTGGAATACGTTTCACTTCTAAGGTCCTTTTGCTGCTTACGATTAAATGGCATTCGTTCAGCTTCAATCATTGTGTACCCGTCTACTAGGAATTTCTGAATTGAGAATTCGTTTTCCCTTTCTTGTGCGCGGTATGAAAATCACTCTTTCATTGTAACGCGTGTTCCTTTATTTTTTCATCATAATTTGTAACGCCATCATGGAATATATCTGTACGGTATCCGTCCTCGGCTTATGAAAAAAACAGAGGGTATTGCATTGCCAAATATTGAGGGTGCAATTCACTTATTCTCTTAAGGTCGCCATCTTGTTGGAGCAAAATTACATCTCTCTTATTTTTGGTGCTGTCAATATCTCCTACAATTAAAGCTGCCACCTCAGATGCAGTAGGTAGATTATATTGTCGTCCATCTCGGTTCCTTGTACCAATAAGCCTAAGCTTCAGTCTTTGATCATTTGACGACTTTATTCACTCACCAGCCATGTGAAATTTCTGAACCAATGGATTAATTGAATCAAGCATGTCTCGTATTTTGGTTGCGAGTTGATGGTCTAATTTTTTATCCTTAGAAGATGTACATGATTCCTTGTTGTATAAAAAAGGTATAATATTTGGGAATGATAAAAAAGGTATAATATTTGGGAGTTTTGAGGTTGTCTCCACCTAAGGTTCGGGTGACTTCTCCATGATGCATTATAGGTGTCACCAATATTGTTTTACTCGGGCTTAAAGGTATACCACTTACCTCTCGCTTCGTCGATACGCGAGGATGCGTATTCAACAAATGCTTGTTCGGGGGTTTCCATGAAATACTGAGTGTCTTGGGGACCACTGCCGATTTGTCACAGGTGGTTATAGTTGCATATTTTTAGTTATCGTAGATGACATAAATTATGACAATATAATTCGACACTTTAAACAGATTTAGCAGAAGTCAAAGTTACCTTCTCAATTACACCTTCTCAATTACAACGCTTCCATTAACACCGGCATTCTTTGCAATCAGCTTCATTGGGTAGCCAAGTGCCCTCTTAACAATATCCGCTCCTACCTTCTGTTCATCGTTGTCAAGAGTTTCTTTAATTGCATCAACCTTAGCAGCAAGACGCAATAATGTGCATCCACCACCCACTACAATACCTTCCTCAATGGCAGCCTATAAGACGGTCAAAAATATATTTATATTTAGCACTGAATATAAAGATAAAGTTAAAAAAATAAGCCAAAAATGGTTCTCAAATGTAAGAATAGTTTGTTTTGAGAGCATCTTCTACTCTCAGTTTCTTTTCCTTGAGTT
>BQNB010019751.1:1554-16479 GCA_026074375.1 Tanacetum coccineum | reverse complement strand
TTTTTTTGTTTATATTTGATTTTCCTTTAATTAATTCTTTGTAGACGATAATCATAAGGCGAGCCCGCCCATCGGGCGGGCTTTGCAACTAGTTATATATATCTATATATATATATATATATATGTTACTAAATCTGACCCGCTCCAAATGACCCGTTATATCACATTTTCACGACTCGGACTCAAAAGAGATTTTATGTAGAACGACATTCCGGACAACTTTTTAGTTTTAGCCGAGACCCGAAACTCGACATAAAATGACCAAAATGCCCATGCAAGTTTCTGCAGGAACTTTGACATTTTTAATAAAAACGCAGACTTTGACCTTGGGTTTTGACCCGTTATTACTTGATTTTAAAATAGCGAGCCTCGCAGCAAAGTAAAACATCATTCCGAGCAACTTTCGTGTTTCGCCTGAAGGCCGAAACGGACTCGAAAGTGCTCAAAACGAGCGTTAAATTTTCTGACAGCAACTAGTAATTAACCCAATGTGCTGAATTTTTACACTAAAATATATATCTCGTTTTAGCTCTAACTTCTTCGTTTTTAGGAGTTAGAAGCTCTATTTTATGTCAAAACGATCGTCTAAGAAAGCTTTATCATATTTTAATCAAAAATCAGATTTTATAAAATCTCGACCCTCGTTTACCATGCCAAAGTTTCTGCACAAAGTACACCTTTTGTAAATCACGCCAAAACTCATTTTTGACCCAAAATCTCATGGCCTATAATTTATACTTAACTTGCTCAATCGTTTTATAACATCAACTAACTAATTGGCGCAAGATCTTGTCAATTTCATCACATGCAATGACTAGTATCATTAAAAAAACGAAATGAACAAAACAAAAATAAAAAGAACACTTACAATGCTATGACAAGCAAGATTAGAAAAATAAAAGTGTCCGTTTCGTCCTCCTTGTGTCTTAGCCGCGGCCCAAAACCAACCAAACCAAACTCAAACTCAAATCAACCCAATCAATAACAAATAAAATACACCTTTGTGGTCTCTCCCTTGGTTCGAACCCAAAACCAAACCCGAAAACCCTCTTGCTTCAACAATATTCAACCTTGCATAAAACCTTATTGCATGTTTATTTTTATTGCATAAATGATTAAGTTATTACCATCTAAGCAATATTAGATAGCTAGAAAAATCAAAACACCAAAGGTGGTGGTGTTTGTGCTTCGACCGAACCAAAAGAAAGGAGGAAAGGAGAAAACCAATTAAAACTTGGTTCTTTCTTGATTCATATCGTTGTTTAAGTGATGTTTAAATGTGTTTTCAAGATCAAAATGGAAAAATGGTGAGTGTGTGTTTGTGTTTGTATCCGGCCAAACCAAGGAACAAGGAGGGAGAGAACAAAAGTTTTAAACTATGTGTTTACTTGTGAGTGTATAAGATCTTAAGAAATTCTTGGAAGCAACCATATAATTATGAGCCTTGGAACAAAACACATTGAGTGTGTGGGTGAGACCTAGGCGTCGGCCTAGGTGTCTTGGGCATGCATAAGTAATATTTTTTTTTCTTTTTCATTTACTTATTAAAATCTTGTGTAATGTTTAATTTAAAATGTAACTTGTACCCATTTAAATAAAACGCGAGCCTTAAACGCGAGCTTTGGCCAAGGACAAGGAACGAAGACGACAAAGTTCACAAAATAATAATTTATGATCATAAAAATAATAACGAGATGCGTCGTAAATTTTACGATGCTCAAAACGGTTAACGAACAAGCGGTCAAACATCGACTCGCGAAACATCAAAAATAAATATTTTAAATTTCCGTTCGTAATAAAATACGAAAATAATTATTTACGACAAATAAAAATTTAAATGTCGACGTTCGCTCACATGAATTTATAAAATAATAATTATGACGTCGAATTCGCGATCGTCATACGCGTCGTGAAACTCGGGTTGTTACATTCCACCCACCTTCAGGGAGCGCCATCCCGGTGCTCGGTCCTTCTTACTCGTCTCATCATTCGTTCGTGGCATGACGGCTTCTCTTCTTACTCGTCTTGAATTTCTGCGCGAGCCTGTGAGTGAGGACATTTTCCTTAACGATGGACGTTGCGAGCGCGCGTGTGCGCGCGTGCGCGAGGGTGCGCGAAAGAATACTCACAGAGACTCGATCCGACTATTTCCACTGGAGGTGATCAACAAAACAAATATGTAAATTCATATCACCAAAATCAAAAAAATATAAAAATAATTTTACACACCGGGCTCAGATGATAAAGGCAAAATACGTCGACTAACATGACCTAGAAAAACATAAATCGCGTCGTTTTTAAACGAAAGATCAGCCCAAATCATATTTGGTGATCATCTCAACGGAACAAAACGCATATCTTTACGCAAGGCTAAAACATACGTCGCTAACTAAAACCAAGATAAACGTCAATGATCAAAACCGATATATATGTGCGTATATGCGGTAGTAAGAAATAATATATAGAGAGGTGGTCTCTCTCGAGGGAGAGGAGATGTGTGTGCGGGTCGACGAGCGTTAGATCAGAGAGTGGGGTGGGGGGGTATGGGGGGGGGGGTGGGGGGGGTGGGGGGGGGGGGGGGGAGTGGAATTTTGGGTGTAGGGTTATATAGGAATAGAGCGAATATATATATATATTTATATCATTATCCAAAATCAAAATACTCATCATTATCCAAAACCAAAATACACATGTCGCCCTTCCGGTCTTATTTAATAATGCCCTACCGGTTGCAAAAAATATTCCGGAGTACACTCGACCCCATCAAACACATTATAGCACTAACATATAAAATCACATATTCAATTAAGCACATAATCGCCTATTAGTCATTTTAAATTGACCCTATGTTTCTACTTAGCTTATCATCGCTTCGCAATAGTCATGCCCGCTTTCAATAAGTTCTAGCAAAATATTTGTGCCTACTTATCAGGAAGCCTTAGCAATGGCCATGCTCATTTTGCGGGTTCATACCCAACCGGTTAGATTGCTCATTATACCTGGCTTGCCGGATGGCCAAGCCTCTTAGGAATGATCTCGACTAATCCACGGTTAGGTTCTAGCCAACCATAGTCATGCTCGTGGGTTAACAAGCCACAACCGACAATGGTCTACCAGGCTCACGTACCTCTCAAACCAACCTTCATCTACATCCGGGTAAGTATACCCATTCACTCACGTCCTAAGCCGTATCACGGCAGAACAAAATCAACCTATATGATTGCTACCATTCAAGAGCACATAACACATAAGATACATAGAGCACATAATTCGGCGGCAATTGCTTCCGCTAAAAACACGTATTGTCAAAAGACAGTTTGAAAACAATCAAGAAAACAATTGAGCATCATGGGCTCGTTGCTTGTTCGACGAAAAATAAAAATTCCAACGTTTACGCACCGCGACTAACATAGTCGACTCGGTCCTATCGCGTCGCCTCAAATCCTAGATGGCCCAACTTATCAAGTCGTGATAACTACACATATTCCTATTTTGATACCGTTCGGCTTAAAGCGTTAGCTACTTCGATTGTTCCTCCAGGATGGAAACGGATGTCACCATTTGACTGGAATCTTCAAACTTTTCACTCTTCTATACCCACACAAAGTCGTTACATCAAGGAGTAAGGATCACTAACCTTAAATCAGGTGTCGCTTAGTGCCTTATTCTAATCCTTGACAACATCAGGTATACTTACAACTATACTACCACTACATTCCATTTCGGGGAAAGAAGTCTTCTTCACGGCCATCAGTTGATACATCAAAGGCAACATACATCCAATGCAGAAGAAGTCTTCTCCATTCCCCACTTTCACACCTAGGATAACATAGAGCCTTCCACTCACCTTAGGAATCATTACATCTCTAAGAAGATTCCTTCTCAGTATCGGTATCAGGTTTACACCCTTGGTAGCTCAATTCTACCATTGGTTACCAGCACACCGACTACACTTGGTCTTGACACATCTTCATAACAACCACCGATCTTCATTACCACTAACTAGATTTCACTCCTTTCTAGACATACTTGTTCCGAACAATACCGTAGGTATTTCCTCTTCGAGACGACTCGGTCATAACGACTCGCATGAGACTCTCTCCATGTAGTCAATAGGAGTAGGGTTACTTGCATAAGAATTCGTAGAAGGGTAAAAATATTTTCTCCTTCCGAAAGCTTGACCCAAACATTTATTCCAAATTATCAAGCGTTTTAAGGGTGACAATTTATCCGACATAGCGTGGTTCTTCCTAAATTATGCATAGGTGTCAAAGTTATGCATATTGAGGACCAAACGGACATCTTGTCCTTCCTCGTAAAAAACGTTTCTTTTACTTACGTTACATGTGTAAGTTAAATTAAAAAAAATTAAAGAGTGAAAATCTAATTATTTTTGAAGAAAGAAAAGAAGATAGCACCACCTTCCATTCTTATTATTTAAAAGAAAATTTATTCATACACATAGTATGTTATAGAATGAAAATACCTATATATTATTTTTATGTATTTATTTATTCATTTTTTTTACTTTTTTTAAGAAGATTTAGTTAACCACCATAGGGGCAGTTTATGAATTTGAAATACACATTTATCCCATTGTTTACACAAACAATTATACACATTAGTCTATAGATTCGCGCGACGACAATATTGGTCAACATAAAAAATTTTGTTATTGTGATCCCTAAATTTTAAAATCATCAATTCGCAAGACATTATTTATTATAGTTTGGTCAACGGTCACAACAAGTTTCAAAAATATTACCCACTCATGGACTATGCAAGTAAGTAACATACTTATGCGAAAGATTCGCCAATCGAAATCACCCAACACTCGGGGTCAAATCAATCTCACACAAGCCGAGTGCCTCGGGGGTAACCACGACCTCCAGGCTTCATTCATAATACAACCTATACAATGACACCTTCTCCTAACTCATAACCGAGAAGTATTACAACAATTGTAATAACAATGCCGAAAATAACGTACATACATACCAATATTAAAAAAAAAGGGATACATCATTGGCTTTCAGAGTCAGTACATCCAACCGTAACAGTTCTAATTTTCCAATACATAAACTACATCTACACGAACTCCTCTAGAGTTCTAAATCAAAATAATAGCTAAAGAATGCGCAACTACTACGCCGGTGATAAGATAAAACTCTGAGGCAACAATAACCTCAATCCAATAAACCTAAATCTTGAAACCCTCCTACTTACTAGTCCATGGATGATAAAGTATGAGTTTTTTGTCTATAGAAGCATTACGAGTCTAATTTCCAGAAACATAGGGCCTACAAGTTTCAAAACCAAGATGAAATTACCATTTTGCCCTATCCTATCAAGGCTGTCTTTTTCCAAAATTTTATCGCTACAGTAAATTGAGTGTATCTTCTAAACTGTGCGTCCGCAGAAGCCAAAACGACCGCTTAAATCTAAGTTTGTTCAATATATAGAATTTACAGTTTTACATGTTTAGGTGTTGCTATATAAGTTTTTGAACTTATTACTCATTCAAATTCTGGTCTCAATTTTTGACTAGTTTTTCCATTTCGGTGATATCTCGTTCGTCAAACGTCGATATGACTCCATCCGAATTCCTACATGTACTTAAGAGGTTTCTCTACTTCCTAGTATAATTTCTCAGGTTTTAATAAACCAAAAATATTTTGAAATATATCCAACAAGCTGCTATCCCAAAGCAGTCCCCAAATAAATTTTGACAAATTTTTGTAGTTTATGAAAATGAGCGTAATTTGAAATTTATTGATGATTTTGATATGAAACCAATTGGAGGTGATAGCCCTAAAAGTATTCTACAGATACCTAAATTTTCTATTGAAAATTTACTAAAAAATATGGAGTTATACTCCTTTTCCCATTGGCATACCAGATTTGACTAGTTTTAGAAAAACAACGATATCTCACTCATCCAGAAGAGTTAAAATTCTATCTAAAGAACCACATACACTTAAGACATATGCCCACATCTATATTGGATTTCCTAGGTGCCTTATGACCAAAAATAATTCACCATCAACCCCACAACCTGCTGGTTACAAACTGCCGTAAAATTCATTTCAAAATCCAACCAAACGCCATTTTAATTTCTCCAAATGCCAATATAAAGCCATACCCAATGACTTAACACTCTTTCGAACACCACAACTCATGGGTTTCCAGAACCAAACACTTTAAGACTTACTAAGTAGATGTTGATACAAAAGAATCAAAGCACAACACACCAACTTTTATTCAAAAGCTCCAAAGATAAACATTTCCAAATGGCACGTTAAGCGAGAATAAGTTAATAGTCGTTTTCCAAAACAATGAGGGTTCATGGGATGACATATAAAAGTCACACTCCCATCAACTGAAAAATTTCAAAACAATAGGTTACGAAACAACATATGCGATTTAAAAGCAATGGGAAAATATTCGAACTCGGAGTCGAACAATAAGTCACCCAATGGGATCGACAAACTACGACGAATCAACATCACCAAAAGATAAAAAGTAAAGTCACAAAAAAGTTTCGAAGATAATCGTATAACAATGATGTTTTCATCACGTATCAAAATAATTTTATCATATCGCATCAAAATGTTTAAAGAAATTAAACTCTTCGCAAGAAGCGAATATCAAGATATATATAATCGTATACCATAGAACGGATGCCGTATATATATCTATATTCATATATATAATTATTACTTGTACCAAGTGTCAACCACTTGTTACGCACATAATATGCAATCAAATATACCACATAAGGCTTCTAAGGATCGGGAACGATGCGCGCGCGGATATCGGACAACGGTGAACGACTCATAAAACTTTTCGAAAACAGTTATAGTCTAGGCGTTGAAAAAAAACCTAGTTCGCTATAACCAGTGCTCTGATACCACTCTGTAACTCCCCCAAAATACGATACATTGCGGAATACAACATTTGGGGTGCTACTTCACGATACAATCACACAAGTCATAACAAACAACTATAAAAGAGATGTTTGTTAAATAATTTTTTTATTTCGTTTGAAAAGAATCAGAGTACAAAGGTCCCAAAGCTATCATAGAAAATTTGTTTCTACAAGTCACATTACGACTTCATTTCTAAAATATTTCTATCATTTATTGACACAAGTTCACCGAGACACCATCCTTGATATCCACGTTTCATCCCATCCAAGCCATCAACAATACCTAACCTGAGATACATGCTTAAAAATGTCAACAAAACGTTGAGTGAATTCATAAAGTTTACAAATAACAGTTAGAACGCATATTTGGTTCAACAAAACATATAACATTCCTCGTAAGACAAGTTGTGAAAATATTAATTTCTAACTAAATGAGCCCATGTACCAAAACTTAACACATTAATTCCCATAAGACGAAATTATGTCCGAGAAGTATGTCACTTCTCCTAATACTAACTACAAAATGTTTGTTTGACAGGATAGTCACAACTGATTCAAACCTCGAACAGGGTTGTCAAACCCAATAGATCTATTTAATGCATTAGCGTTCACCATCAACAAGGAAACTAACAGTCACACAGTAAAAGACATATACTCAATAGTGAATGGAATCATTAGTTAGTTCAAAAACATATTACGTTATCATTTTCATAAAACAAGCAAGTATCCCCCTCGCGGGTTTAAAACATTTAAAACACTTAAAAGCGAGGCTATAAACTCACCTTGATCAAAAGCTGAAGATCAAGTAATCGAAACAATCCACAGAAAATCAACGAACACGATCACGACCTATAATTTATGTCGCTCGATTATTATGCCAAAAAGTATAATCAACGATACGTTCATCGTATCAACTAAATCACACACACACACATATATATATATATATCTATATATATATATATATTATATATAATATATATATATATATATAGGGTAGAGTTATAATAAAAAGAGATTTATAATAAAAAGGGTAAGATGAAATCCTAGCCATTGGATTAAATATGATGAGATTTAAAAATGCGGTGGTATTTTTGTAAATAATTAAAACTTGAGGGGCAAATATGTAGCAATAGAAAATACCCGACATTACAAACTACGTCGTTCTTTTTCACACTTTTTTCATGTATACTTTCTCCTTCTCTCTCTCTCTCTCTCTTAAACTATTTACATAATCTCATCAGATCTTCTTATTATGTGAGTGCATCGCCTAGTAATCTCATCAGATCTTCTAAGTGCATCGCCTTGTAAGTTGATTTTTGAACAATAAATTTGTTACTGCATTGATCTTTTCTCTGTTTCGCATACGGAAATGTGCTCGCATCTTCATTTTGCTTTTGATCGGAGTATCACATTCTCGATCCATTTTTTCTTGATGTAATTGATGACGTAATCATGATTTTAATCTGTAATTAATGATGTAATCATGATTTTATATTGTAATTGATGATGTAATCATGTTTTTATCTTTGTTTGTTTAATTGCAGGTTATTAAGCATGAGAGTGTATTCATGAATTTGATACTTATTTTAATTATCGAGTCACCCAGGTTCAAATACTTATCGATATAGTTAATTTTGATTTACTGAAATCTTGTTTATATGTGTTTTTTGTTTGGTTGTTTTTGTGATGCACTTGAAATACTAATGCAGTAGATGTTAAAAAGTAACACAGTAGGTTATATTTTGTGTGTTGTATGAAGTTTTTGTATTAAAGTGATATAGTAGGTTATTGTTTGTGTAATTTAAGGTTACATTAGCTTAGGCTAAGTGAGTTTTATGTGCTTGAAAAGTTCTTTTGTGTGTTTGAATGATTAATGCAGTTGTTGTATGAAGTGATGCAGTATGTAGATGTTAATTGTTATAAAGTTAGATTAGGTTAGGCTAAGTGAGTTTTATTTTCTGAAAAACAAATTTGTGTATGTTTGAATGATTAATGCAGTTGTTGTATTAAAGTGACGCAATAGGTAGATGTTAGTTACATATGAGGTTAAATTAGGTTAGGCAAAATATGTTTGATGCCAAAAAGTGTCTGTGTGTGTTTTTGAATGCTTAATGTAGCTGTTGTATTGAAGTTGATGCAGTAAGAACTTATGTCTGTGTTTGAGTTAGGTTGTTTATGCGCAGGAGCATTTTAGTTGTCAAAAACTATATATGTGTGTTTGTGTGCTATTAATGCATATGTGTATTTGTGTGCTATTAATGCATTTGCTGTAATAAAGTGATGCAGTAGGGACTTGTGTGTGAAGTTTGAGTTAGTTTACGCACAAAGCATTTTAGTTGGCGCAAAGTGTATGCATGTGTGTTTATGTGTTATTGATGTAGTTGGTTTTATGAAGTGATGTAGTAGGAACTTGTGTGTAAAGTATGAGTCTAGGTTAGGTTATAGGCAGAGCATTTTATTTGTCAAAAACTGTATATGTGTTTGTGTGCTATTAATGGAACTAGTGTAATAAAGTGATGCACTAGGGACTTGTGTGTGGCATATGAGTCTAGGTTAGTTTACGCACATAACATTTTGTACTGTGATGCACTAGTTTTGTACTGTGATGCACCAGTTGTTTATACAATTTGTGATGAACTTGTTGCTAAAAGTGTGATGCACTTATATATATAACATTTTTTGCTGTTACTATTGATCTAAATACGTTATATATAAAGTGGTTAGATATTATATAAATAAATATAAATTTTTTTAGTAAAGGTTCGCACAATATGTATGATAAATTGTCTTAAATGAGATTTTATACATTTGATGCACTAAGTTTACATTGTGGTGGATAAGCTTTTAATCTAGGCCATCAAAGTATTATATCTAGTGGCACTTTGTTTTCTTTTAATGCAGCAGAATGTCATATCGATTGCATCACATTGTCTGAATGTACTACATCATGTAGTTTTTTATCCGGTGCATCACAATATTAATCGTTACATGTTTCTGTTTTCATGACTAGATTTAAGAGTGTGATGCTCTAGAAATAAACATTATGATGCATCAGGTTTCTACAGTGTGATGCAGTAGTTTTATACATTGGGATGCACTATTATTTGTTAGAATAGGTTACCCACATAGCAACAAGGCAGTATTGTATACAATGCAGCTTTGATTTCACTTTCCAATTGTACCTTGATGCATTGTTGTGTTAGATAAAAACATTATAGCATTATATGAAATATGAGGAAATAAAAAAAATAGGAAGACATTCTTGGTCATTATCTGGAAAGGGTTGACCAAAGTCTGACGAGTTTCACACATGAACTCTATACTTGGGGAGATGGTACACATAATGCCAGACTGCTCAGGCATGGTACAAATGTCAGTCACTGGATACCTAAAAGAATTGGTGATCCTCTTGAGGGACTCAAAGTTACATCAGTAACCCGTGGTTCGTAGCATACCACTTTGATAACATCAACATGTCAACTCTTTATTTTTGGTGATGGCACATGTGGTGTTTTGGTTCATGGAGACTGGGAAAACATTTTGTCCTCGAGAGAGGTAGAATCTCTATTAGGATTAAGGACAATTGCTGTCGCTTGTGGCATATGGCACACAAGTACTGTGGTTGAGGTAATTGTTACACGGTCTAGTACGGGTGTTTCATCTGGAAAATTATTTACTTGGGGTGACGGGGACAAAAGGCGTCTTGGTCATGGAGACCGAGAACCTCGACTCAAGCCTACATGCGTACCATTGCTTATTGATTACAATTTTCACAAAGTTGCTTGCGGGCATAGTTTAACTGTGGGGTTCACCACATCTGTAACATTCCATATTTTCAGGTCTTTTACGACGTCATCTATTTTACTAATTATTTATTTTTCTTCCCGTCGCGTTCGCTTTTAATTTTAATAGTTAAGTTAAATCGCGTAAGCAAAAATCAATAATTAATGTAAACGGACACCAAACAAATTAAAGTTTATGTCAAGCCATCATTATATTATTTTTCAAAAGTAATAATTAACTTTTATATTTTATTTTTGTTGGTTACGTAAATTAAATACGTTTCGCGATAAATTGTGTTTAGGCACTCCCGGAACCACCAAAACTTTTCTACGCTTCAACAAATACCCACTTTTATACCCAATACATAAAAGTTGCAAAATATATCATCTATATCCTATCTTTGCCGAAATTCTTTCCATTTGTACAAGTAATATATGAAAAATTCTTCAAATTGGTCAAATGAACACCATACTTCATTAACCTACACCATACCTCTTTATTACTTCACCATGCCATGTCTCTTTGACTTGGACCAAGACTAAGACCCATTCCTAAGACTTTAACATGTTCCTTTGACTAGTTATACTTCTTATATACATACATTACTAGCTAAGTTATTCACATATGCTTTACACTTAACTAGAAAACCAAAACAAACTTTCCTTTTCCTCTCTATATTGCTACGGCAATAAGCAAGCACTTTATCAAATCCATAGCAATTTTTCTACAACCCATACACTTCTATACACATCTATTATAAGTTATTCTAAGGTATTTCCAAGCATTGGCTAACCTTTTTCAAGTGTTAATCAAGAAAAGTGAAACCGGGGTTTTAAAATGGAAAGCTAGGGTTTTATATCTAAACAAGGGTTTAGATACTTTGGTTCATCATCTTACATCATAATAAGG
The DNA here is from genome assembly GCA_026074375.1 of Tanacetum coccineum. Taxonomy (NCBI): domain Eukaryota; kingdom Viridiplantae; phylum Streptophyta; class Magnoliopsida; order Asterales; family Asteraceae; genus Tanacetum; species Tanacetum coccineum. Next base: position 4,856 of record BQNB010019751.1, on the reverse strand, counting down.
TTATCTAAAAACCTTCATGTCTTTACTTTCATCATTTTTATATGTTTACATGTTTTATATAACTATATCACCACTTAGGATTTTTAATATGTAAAACGAATTATCACTTATGTTTATGAATTTACACATTTTTCTTATGTCATATTGTTATATATATCATGGAAAAATGGATTAATAAATATGTTGACATGTTGTTTAAGTATAAACATGATTTTGTATAAATTTGGGTTTATAAAGTTAATAAAACAAACTCTTTATAAATGAACACACTTGGATAATAAAAGGGTGATTTGATTTCGACCTCATACAGTAGGTTAGACATTATATAAAAATAATACGCCTCGTGACGATTCCAAAATGATAAGAAACTCGAAAAACCGATTTATAACGAAAAAGATACGTTAATTACGATTTTACGACGATAAATACTTTTATAAAACTATTTTTATAAAATTTACTATTCATTACAGAAAGTGATATTTTTAAAAATATGATATAAACTTTTAATACGAAGATCGTACTCGGAAAGATCGTTTAAAAACGGAGCTAATAACCGAATAAATACGTGACGTTACGAGTTTACGATAACAAAAAACTAATCAAAAAATAAGTATATATTGTGATGAACAGTAAAAAAGCACTATTCATCAGAAAAACTAAAACATATAAAAAGTGAGAGAGATGAGAGATTGATAACTCGACTTAATACGAAAATGTGGACATAAGAAACGTAAGAAACGGGCTTAAAACGAGAAAGTTACGCATTATTTTCTAACTTGTGCACTATTTCTGAGGTGAATAGTGTTGGTCGTTTTTTAAAATAAATTTTTGCGAAAAACATTTTAGAATCAATTTCTATAATATTTTATACTGTCTTTAACTTATAAAGATTATTTACAAAGACAATTGAATTTATATTGAATTCATTCGAGTTCAAAATACACGAATAATACTTAGCAATCAATTAAATATTATTTCGCAAACACGAGTAGACGGTGATGTAGCTATATAGAATCATACGTTGTATTAGTTATCAAAGTACTATATTACTAGGGAGTTTCATAATGAGGCCTCTTCGGGGTGGCGTATCGACGAGTTGTTGGATTTACGATTTAAAGTGTCCTAGCTCCTCATACGTTCACTACACGACCTCTTAATTATGATAGCCCGAACGATAGTATGATGAGCTATACGACCTATAAATAATCAAAGTGTTTAGTACTTATACGACCTATATTGGATTAGGTTGCCTTCGGATTCCTTCGTTACGCATTTTCTATTTTGAATACTTGTTGATTACCATTCACTCAAGGTGAGTTCGTAGCCCCTTTTTCTACTACTTGTTTTATTAAATTCGGGGGAGATTACATGCTTGATTTCTTTGGACACAAGTGTTTTCAAAACTGTATGCTATTTCCTGATTACATTATTGCCTAAGTACCCTTCTGCCGCTAAGTCCCCTTTATCATGAACCGTCAATTACTGCCGGGTATACGCTGCTGTTAGATAGATCTATCGGGACTGACCATCCCCGTCTAGGCTGTGGTTTCTAGTTGACCATTGACGCATTTAACATTCGAAGAAAATTCGTAGGATGTTTGGCAGCATCTGTATTGAGAAAATTCGTAGGATGTTTTTGTAACATCTGTATCCGTGTTGGGGCACAAACCTCAAGTACTGGTTTGATTACAGTTTATTACGTTAAGGTTCGGTGTCATGAGCTTAGGGCAATAATACATGTTTTTGGACTATTGAATGTGTTTCATAGTCTACTATTACTTCGATCTGTGGTCCACGCTATTTCCGATAAACTAAGAATTCACTCAACAATTTTGTTGGGACGTTTTAGGCATGTTTTTAATCTCAGGGCTGAGGCATAAGATTGGATGGGAGCCGTGGACTTTATCTAAAGTCTATGCAACTTTTATTATCTTTAAAAACTTAAGTCATCTTTTGGTATTATGAAGCTTTTGGTATAATTAAAAATGTATGTGAAATGTTTATGACTTATAAAACATATGAGACCTATGAAATCTTATCTTAAAACGTCCATTTAAGGTCGTTTCCTATATCTTGATTGTTGTACTTTGACGTAGCACCCCATTGTTACCATTCCGCTGCTACCTAATTTTGGGGGTGTTACAGATGGTACCAGAGCCAAGGTTATAGGGAACTGGGTCATTTTTAAAACCTAGTCTATAACCACAAAGTTTAAAGGTTTTCTTTTCTTTCATTTTTAAATACAGAATCCTTCATCGCTATCCGATATCCACGCGCGCGTATTCTCTGATCCTTACTTACTTTTCCAATTGTCATTATTGCATTATATATAATCTTAGATATATAATACTTTGTTTAAATTCGATCTCTTACGTCTATCTTTTGACATATAAATATCTATTTTTATCGATCAATTATATAAATATCGACTATCCTGATTAATGTATGATTATTTATATCATTCTTTATTATTTACCATGTGCCATGACTCTGCATACCTTTACAAATTCTCAACGAGTTGTTGGATTTACGATTTAAAGTGTCCTAGCTCTTCATACGTTCACTACATGACCTCTTAATTATGATAGCCCGAACGATAGTATGATGAGCTATACGACCTATAAATAATCAAAGTGTTTAGTACTTATACAACCTATATTGGATTAGGTTGCCTTCGGAGTCCTTCGTGACGCATTTTTCTATTGTGAATACTTGTTGATTACCATTCACTCGAGGTGAGTTCATAGCCCCCTTTTTACTACGTAATTGTTTTGCAAAAATCTACGGGGTGAATTACATTGCTTGTTTTACTATTGGACACAAGTGTTTTTCTAAGTGTTTTCAAAGTGTATGCTATCCAGAATTATTGCCTGATTATTAATGCCTAAGTTACCGTATTGCAGTGAAGTCCCTATTTATCATGAACCGTTAATTACTATTGTAGTAGGCGCCAGTGTTGTGGATAGATCTATCGGGACTGACAATCCCCACCTTTCCTTGGGTCACTAGTTTGATCAAGGTGCATTTAACATTGAGAGGTGTTAGGTTGTTGGCAAGCATCCTATATTCTGATTGGGGCACAAATCTAGTTAAGGCTTCGGGGTCATGAGCTTAGTGCAATAATAAACGTTTTGGACTACTGAATGTGTTTCAGAGTCTACTATTACTTCGATCTTGTGGTCCACCCTTTTTTTACCGATAAACCTATGATTTCACTCAACCTTTGTGTTGACTTTTAGCATGTAATTTCAGGTCCTAGGGTATGAAGATTGGAGGGGAGCCGTGGCGGATATCAATGAAGA
>BQNB010019750.1:2947-66409 GCA_026074375.1 Tanacetum coccineum | reverse complement strand
TTCCACATACATCATTCTGGTACTGTACTAAACACATTTTCCATTTATAATTAACTAATGTATCTCCAAAGTCTACAATAGCTCTAGTAATAATCATAACCTGGCAATAGATTTATATATGAAATGTCATATCGATTATAGATATGACATTATCTTCTAATAAATTTCATCTAGCAGTTGGTTTACATCTTTAAGCCGGCCTTACATTCCATTTATCTACAGAAGCTTCCATTTATAATCCGTCCCATTAATATATAAATGGCAATATTGATGCCTATATGCAAAGCTTGTACCTTGATCAAACGTTAATATGTAAGCCAAGAATCGCCTATGAATCTCAACGACCAAGAACTAAAAATAACGTACAAAGATCTTCATGAATAGTTAGATGGTCTGAAGGTCGACTCTTAGCAGTAGCAGATATATATGGCCACGGGTCTGATTCAAAGTCAATGTGTCCCTCCCAAATCTTATCAGATGTACCCTTTTCTGTTTCTACATTGGGAAAAAAATAAAATAAGTGAGCATTACTAATGATAATATTAGGAACATATGGATAATAAAAGGAAAGTTTCTGTCAAACGCCTTTTGAGCCATATGACCCGTTACTAATCTGTCCCATAAAAGTCATCTAAATCCGAGATTCAAGAACTTTAAAGGAGGATGCGGAGATACCCATACGATAACATATATGGACTCTGCTGATGCACTTTCCACGTCAAGTCTCATGAGACACTAGACATTGATAGAACGTTCACCTTCATATTTCATCAGATAAACATGTCTGATAAATAATAAAATACATAAAAGACATGTAAAATTTAAAAGTCCCTTTATTTTCAATGTTACATAATGGTTGGCTTAGCGTAAATCAATAACATGAAGATCTATGAGATTGCATTTTGTAAATACACACAGTTCGAGTTATATGCCCCTCTAAACGTGTCCAATTTAAGTATATTTGGCGTACTACATTTTCGTAAAACAATAATAAAGGTCGTGTGTAGGAGTAGTTAGTTTTGATTTTCAATAAACCATAATCAGACTCGATAAAACCAAAAAAATTATTTTTTAAATGCCTATACAAGACGATGTTATAATTATCTTTACATATCTGAACAGTTAATGTCAAACTGTTTTAACACAACTGATGTGGGAAAAATTGGACGAGAAGATAAACGCCTTCTAGCTGGAAACACGTACCTTGATCACTCGACATACCTTGCAGAACTTCCCTCGAAGATAGCAAGTTTCCCATTATTTTCCCAAAGTCTAAGTGCTCTCAATAAAAATGTGTGGTCACTCCGTGGATATTTAAGACACGAAAATATAGTTCCTAGAGTTCCAGCGAAGGAAACACGTACCTTGATCACTCAAAGTACCTTGCTGAAGTTTTTCCAGAAGTCTAAGTGCTCTCAACAAAACTATTTGGTCCACTCCATGGATGCTTGAGACATGACCCTTAATTTGTGTGTTAGGTCTTGATTTATGGATCGAATAAGCTATTAGTGTATGTTTAGGTGTTTGTGTGTGTTTATTATAAAGAGAGAAGAGTAGAGAGAGAAAGTAGTTAGAGAGGAGGAGGAGGAGAGAATAAAGTAAAGAGAGAAAGTGAGGAAGAGAAATGAGAATTGGATTTAGAAGCATCACCTTAACAAGTGAGGTAGAGGTTATTTATACCGTTTACAATATGAGCTCTTTAGCTCTTGGCTTTGTCATAGCCTTGTCTCGTGACTACATTTCAGTCACGAGACATTCACCTAACTATTACACATTCAATATTCCTATATTTAATACAAAACTATTATCCCAATAAGATCGTCACTTTTTCTATTCCTAACAATCTCCTCCTAAGGGACGATCATTGAGATCTCTCTTTGATTACGTTAATGATCAACACTTCTATTCCTAACAATCTCCCCCTAAGGGATGATCATTGAGATCTCTCTTGTGACCTTTAATCTTTGATCTTTAATGCTCGTTGCCTTTAGTCTTGTTGTGTAATAGTGGTCTCGTTCCAATCATGTTATTGTGATCTTGATCTTTATCTTTGTTTTGCCTTTGAGATCTTTTCGAATCATCATTGTTTTGCCAACATACTTACCGTGATCCATCTTGATTTGCCTTTTGAAGCTTCTTACCAACATACTCATACTTTTCTTGACAGCTAACAATCTTCCTCATGTATAATTTTTGTTTTGATCAACAGCTTGATGAATTGAGGAAGTTCTTTGATTATCAAAGTTTACGAAAGTGTATTTTTGATATTTGAATATGAGTTATGAAGGTATGAATACAACGGTGTAATTGCTTGAGAAAGGTAGAGATGTTATTGTTGTTGTTGTACATACTTTACACAAAACAATCCATAGAAGTTGAAATTATAACATCAAAGTCAACTAAGTCCCGAATGTTGTATACATCAAAGTCAACTAATTCTCGAATGTACACATTTCTTCCCCTTGATTGTTGTTGTAGAAGATGAATGAAACAATGTCAGAGTAATAACAATCTCCCCTATCAATCTTGTGACATCATATGTGATCTTGGTAATCCAACACTTTACTTGAGTAAATCAAGGAAATGTTGTTTGTGTTTTTCGGAAACAGATTCCAAAAGAACACAATAACTACTAGATCACTTAGATTACTAATTAACACTAAATTGAATTATTAAGCAATCATTTTTAAATTAGTGACCTACGTTCAGCGTTGGCTTGATGTTAGCACTTGTAGGATTTCTATTCAATCATTGTGAAAACTTTATTTAAGTATCACTCTTGAATGTTCCGGCAATGTCACTAAGACATGCAATGTTACAAAGACATGTAAGAAACTCTTGTACCTTTTGGCTCTAGACTCAATAAGTGCATTTTGGTTTTAGTGATCGGAGGCTGGAGCAGACTGCCACCCTTTCAATATCAACATTCTTGAAGTGAGATGTCAATAGATTATGCGTTTAATCTCCGTGAAAATGAAACAAGAATTCTTTTGAGAGAATCTTGAGTGGTTGGGAAGGGTTGTGCATTGCATCACTGGGTCCATGACGTCTTTCTTCAATACCAAATATCATCTTTGTGATATCCGATAGATTATGTATTGACCCGGTTTCTGCCTTAAGTTTTATGGAGGGCTTCTTTCTTTTCACCATTTACACATCATTTCTTTTTTATTCTTCAACCCCTTCAATGTCTACCAAGACGTCATTAATATCATCATGTTTGATTGTTTCGATGATAGCTCATGCCTTAGTTGACACTATTCCCATTTACATTCAACTCTATCATACCTAAGAACTTCTATTCTATATATGGAATGTCCCTGGGTAGATCCCTCTGGTTCTGGCTGGATCATGGGATAATACATAACCTTACCACCTTATTACTTCCTTGATTATTGTGAGGTAGTTCGTTGTTGGGTATTAAGATCAGAACCATAAAACCTTTTGAAAATCAATCAACGTGTTTGACATAAGTCAAAACATTTAACACTTTGAAAGTTTTACTTTTTAAGAAATACTCCCCCTACACATGTGCATCATAATATTGAAAGAGTTTTGCACAAGAATGAAAGAGTTTCGCACTCGAGTCAAAGACGATCACATTTTAATCTAATTTTCTCCCCCTCAAAAATAGCATACCATATGATATTTTTGGCATCAATGGATTAAAATCGCTATTATGAAATTTTGAAAGCACATGGAAGAAAATGGACATAGCATGATTATTATTTGGAACATTTTTGAATGTTTTAAACAAATTTGGAAAACTAGTTGTGTCAAGTGTGTCTATATCTAAAACGGATGGTCACTAAGCCGCTAACGACGGTTTTCAAATACTCTCAAACGGATGCAACCCCAATCGATTCTAACGACGCTGTCAAGTACCCTAGACCGGATGCAACTTAGATCGCTGACACGCTTGTCGATATACTTGACAACAACTATTCTTTTTATCTTGGAAAAATTTCTTTTGTTTAAAAACATTTTTCTTTATACTCCCCCTCAATAATACAACACTTCACAATGAAAAAAACACAACAAGTATATTGAGGGATAGAGTGAGTGTTGAGCACATTATTTTGAAAGATTTTGAATTATCTTTTAAAAAATTCTTGAAAAATAATGCTCAAACGCTACTTGTTTTGAAAAAACTCCCCCTCAAAAATAGATATATCAAATGATTTAGTGAGGAAATGAGTGTCGAATACACAATTTGAAAGATTTTGAAAAATCTTTTTGGGAAATTCTTGAAAATTTGTGTTCAAAAATTTTCAAAAACATTTACTTGAGCTCAAGATTTTGAATATCTTAATGAATTAGCTCAAGTCCGATGAAGTTGTAAGCTTCCCGTTGTGAGGATAAATGCACAAAAATATTCACTTTCCTTTATTTGAAGAACGAGTCCTAAGCTCACATTTACTTAGAAGTCGTATGTCCCAAGCAAACTTTTAGAAAAAAGTTTGATTAAGAATTGCTCAGGACAAAGAAGATTTATCTTCTTTTTAAGATAAAGCGCACTGAAACGTACCCTTTTTTGTTGAAAATCGGGTTGTTATCTGTTATTTAATAACAAACAATTAACTTGAGCTACAAAACTTTGAATGTATTGATTGAATAGCTCAAGACCGAAAAGATTTCTCTTTTCTTTGTTAAGAATAAATACACTGAAACGTCCATTTTTCTTTTATTTAAAGCACCGGTTGCAATCTGACATTTGATTACAAACCATTTAACATTGAATTAGACAACAACCTTTGGAACCCATTTAAGCACGGTGCTAAAGGGTTTATCAAGTTTTTAAAACCATTTGAAAGTTCTATCAAGTCGATATAAAGACGTTGAGTTCCAACAAGGGCTTGAAACTGGTGTTTCATTTGAAAACAATTCTCGTGGAATCAACGGAGATTTAAAATTCCTTTTGATTTTCCATTGATTATTAAAACTTCGTGTTTCTTGAGGAGTTTTAAATCTTATTGATAAAGAAGATTTCCATTTTTTATAATCACTTGTTGTGTCATTCTAAAAATTCTTTTTTGAAACGTTTGAAAATCTTCCATTTTTTTGGGTTTCAAGGCATAGCCATTCTTGTTTTGCATTGAAAGCATGTCTTGTTTGGAATATTTGAAAGATTTTGAATGACTTTGCTTTGGTTTCCACACTTGTTTTACTGGTGTAAAACGAGAGTTTGGAGTTACAAAAACTTGATTCTTTCCTTTTAAAGCACTTGTTTTAAAATTCTTTTGAGAAGTAGATGCTTCAAAAGTCTGAGATTCCTTAGAAGACTTCCTACCTTTTGCAAAGAATAGGTTGTGAACTGAGAAAACCTTTTTGAAGACGTTTTTGAGAATTCACCCGTGTGAACCTTTTTCGAAACACTTACTTTAGGTTTTGAAGATTTTCTGGTTTTCCTTTTTGTCCGATTAAGAGAATCAAACTTTACTTTTAAAGAATTATATGATGTTTTCAACTCATGGTATTCTTTTTTACAAGAACAAAGATCTTGTGATACCAATTTTGATTCTAAATATGCAATTCGTTTCAAAAGTTGATCTTTTTCATTTTTAAGCAAAGATTGTGCAGTGACTAGTTTTGGCAAATCCTTTTGCACGTCAACTTTGGGCGTAAACCATGATTTTGAAAGTTGAGATGTTATCAAAAGTTTATCAGCAGGTGGTTTTCCCAAATTTGAAGATTTATCAAACTTAGTTTCCACAACCTTCCCTTTCAGATTTTCAAGTTGAGTCCTTAAATGATTAATTTCTTTCAAAAATTGATCCTTTTCAGGTTTAAAATCATCAATTTTACAAGCCAATTGTCATTCGAGAACAACTTTTGTATTTTCAAGTTTTTCAAAATATGCATCAAATTTATCCGTTCTGTTTGACAATACAAGCTTGACATCATCAAAATCTTTTGTTTGTTGAGTTAAAACCTTTTCAAGCTCGACAATCTTTGTTTGGAGATCACATTTCGCATTTTCACATATATTCTCCCCCGATTCCTTTTCAAGTTCAGAAATATTACTCTCAGCAATTGAACTTGAAGAGGAATCATCTTTACCCAAAATGTGATTAAGCGCGAGTTCAGACAATGTAGACTTTAAATTTTCTTTCTAAACTTGTGGCTTTTTGATTGAATCAAACAAATTTTTGTAAACCAATTTCAAATGTTCATTATCTTTAATTAATGAAGCCACTTGATGTTCCAACTCAATGTTTTTAGTTTCAATTTTATCGAACTTGATTTTGACTTCATCACATTGACTGGTTTCAACTTTGAACTTTGAACTGACTCGAACAAATCTTTATAAGTTTGTTTCAAATGAGCATTTTCGATTTGTAATGATGCCATAAAACTATCTTTTCTTTTTGCAATGTTTGGAAAGATTTATTTTCTTGAGTTTTGTGTTGAAGTGCAATTTCAAAAGCAATGCGTTGTGCCTTAAGTGTGTCACAATCTTTTTCTAGTTGAACAATTCGTTTTGACAACTTTTCTTTGACTTCAACATCATCATTACAAAACTTATCACCATCTTTTGACTCTTTTGAAATTCGTTCAATTTCTTCTTTGTTCTTAATTTTCACATAAGACTCCATGACAAGATTCTTAACATCATTAGTTATGTTAGCTTCCAAGAGTTGGTCTATCTTCTTTTTCAAAATTTCATTTTTCTTTGATGTTCTATCAACCTTGCGTTCCATTGACTCCAAAATATTTAACATTTCTTGTACTTCTTCAACAAGTTCTTGTTGAAGTGCTTTTGAACTCTGTAGCAAATTTTTTGACATTGGAATTACATCCGTTTTGTAAAACTCTCTCAAAGAATTTTGGCTATCAAATATCCATCTTCTGTTAGTATCTTCTAAAAGAGTTTTATCAATGTTTTTCTGTAAAGCAAATATATCTTCTCTAGTTTTTCAAACATTTTCAGCAATTTGCTTTGTGTTGGCATTTCTGGAATTGGTAATTCCGATATGTCTTCACTTGACACAAAGGATTCATTAGAAGTAGAAGGAACAAACGTATCATAAAGATTGTTGATGTTTTCATAGTTAAATTGAAATTGTTTGTCTTTCATTTTGACTTAACTCTCTTCTGCATCATTAAGAATTTCCTCACTGTCGTGCACATCCGGTTTTACACACAGGTAACTAAGAACTTCAGCATCATAGAATTTAGGAATACATGCAATAGCTTGACCAAGAGGACAAGGATCCGTATATTCCAAACCCATTTTCTGTTTATTTTCCCGATACAAGCTTTGTTTATTTGTAAGCAAACGAAGAGTTTGACTTAAGTTGCCCATCTTACAAACTGTATTTTCAAGATCTTTGATTTTAGCTTCAAGTTGAAGGATGTTATTAACATATTTGTCCTTGTGTTGTGTAATTATTAAACACTCACTTTTTGCTTTTAACACTTGATCTTGCAACGCATGGTTTTCTTGCTCAAGTTTTTCAATGTATTGTCTTTCATTAAAATCCCGAACCCTTTCTTTATACTCCTCAATTTCCTTTTTTAACGAATCGTTTTCTGCGCAAAGCATTTCATGTTCCGTTTTTGTTTTCTCAAACATCTCAGAAGCATGTTTTGTTTTCCTTATGATTGTTTCACACATTTCGTTAGTAGAACTTTGTACCTTAGTGATGTTGTCATTGTCATGAGAATCTCCTGCAACAGTGTTACCAATCTCTGAAGCAACCTTACTGATCACTCCATCACCAGCCTGTGTATCACTCCATCACCGGTCTGCTTTTCTAATCTTATCCCGCTACTTTTCTTAACAATCAAATTAGCCATTCCTTCTTTCTTCTGCATCGTTTTCTCATACAATACTCTTTTCTTAACAATCAAATTAGCCATTCCTTTTATCTTCATCTTTTAATAAAGGGTATTATAGAGTTTACACATTACTAAAATATAAGAATTTTAAGTTTATAGAAAATTAGGCATGCATTATTACTTACTAGACAAGTACACATGTATAGTAACGGGATTTTATAAAAACGTATAGTTATAGTGATAGTTTTTACATATTTATTCTTATAAACCGTGATGTATATTTGTTAACGGTTCTTATTTTTCATTTTTTATTTTGAAATATTGTTGGAGCATGTCTTGATAAGTTTTAATCTATTACTTTCCACTTTTAGTTTTTAAGTTTTCAAGATTAAGAATGGGGATACACTCTTTATAGATAACTAGACGAATACCCGCGCAAAGCGATGGTGCATAGCGGCAAATAATTATACCTGCCAAATCGTGATTCTGGTTTGACTTTTGATGCAAAGCGTGTGTTTTTTAAAATTAATATAGTGTGTGTTTTTAAAAAATTGTCAAGTTTAAAATTAATCAATTTTAAGGTGTATATACTAAGGGTACTTAAGGACAATTTAGTAAACTATTTTAAATTTTCAACTTTTAAGATTGGGTTTTGCTAATATGCTCCCATTGAGCACATGATAAAGTACATATATAAAACGAATGTTCAAGTGTATTATATCATAAAATGCATATAGTTATAGTATGAGTAATTTTTAGCTATAATTAATGTTTATTAAATGCAATTTTTTTAATATAAAAAGAAAACATAAGTTCATTTAATACACTTTAACATGTGGTCATGGGCACACGTTCACAAAACCGTTCAAGATTTTAAAAAATGGATAAATCCTTTGTACTCCCTCCGTCTCAAAATTATTGTCCCCTATTGACTTTTTAAGTCTTTTTCTTCAAACTTTGACTTTAAATATTTTTGTTTGTGTTGTATAATACTTAATGAAAAGTATATGAATTGATTGGTTTTTAAATGTGTTTTCATAATTATGATTTTCATCAAGTATTATATAACACAAATAAAAATATTTAAGGTCAAAGTTGAAAGAAAAAGACTTAAAAAGTCAATAAGGGACAATAATTTTGAGACGGATGAAGTATATAACTAGACGAGTACTCATGCATAGCAACGAAATTTTATAGCGGAAAATATTAATGAAATTATGATTTCCGTATATAGTTTTCTAAAAAATTTCACTTTACAAAATTTCCATATATAGTTTTCTTTATTTTTACACTTTTAAGAATAAGATGTAAGAGAACTTTTAAGAATAACAGTGGGGCCCACTCAAGGACCCGGTTTACTTTATTTTTTGAGAGAACTTTATCGGTAATGTTTATATGAACTTTAAAGGATCTTTATCCAATATGTAAACCTTTAAGATATAGCATAGAAATAGATATAGATGACTATATAGATAGTAAATCTGAATATTAAATTATAAAAAATCATTTAATGATTTTGATAATAAAGGAAGATTTTGGATGAAGTAAAACTAATGCCATTAATATGCAAACATTTGGATGAATTATGATTGGATGAACAAAGAATTAACGAATGAGATCAAGGGGGTGTTTGGCTAAGCATATGAGTTGGGCTTAGGCTTATGTTATATAAGCGGCTTATGGCTTATATATCGTAAGCTTATAAGCCCACGGTGAGTGTTTGGATTAGCTTATATTTAGTAAGTTTATAACTTCAAATGTTTGGATTTTTTTAAAGTGGTAAATGACTATAAGAGACATGGGTTGAAAAATATTAATGTTAGATTAAGTATAATTGAGAGTAAATTTGTAATTTACATTGTAACATGTTATATAAGCCCAACCCACTTAAAAAAGCCACACTTTTGTGGCTTATCAAAACCCCCTTATATAAGCTCATAAGCCCACTCATATAAGCTTAGCCAAACACTTAGTTTAGGCTTATATGACATATATAAGCTAATAAGCTCATAAGCCCATCATATAAGCTTAGCCAAACACCCCCCAAATATATAAAAACTAGTGTATATAGACTAATAGTATGCCCTCACCTTCCTATAAAAAGAAGCTTACATTTCACAACTTCAACACACAAAATATGGCTAAAGAGGTAGAGCCAGATCCACTCATACCACTAAAAGTTTCATACAATAACAACATGATCATTGTTCATAGTATTTCGACCCTAAATCCTTGCAAGTCACACTACTTCTCAGGTTGCGAAATATATTTTTATTGAAAAGCTAATGTTTTTCTTGGAAGCAGAACGAACCTCCAATCACGACTTTCTATACCTTGTTTTTCAAATGGGGGACAACTTGATGTTCCAACTAGTCTAAGAAGGAGTGAACTGCAATAGGACATGTATATCCCTGGATACGAGATTCTGTGCCCATCATCAGTTTCTAATTCTATGGTTGATCATCTAAGAAATTTAGGGTTTGTAGGTGGAATTGTCGAACAGATGTTTGTTAAAGACAAAAAGGTTCAACTTCCTCGCACGTTATCTTATATATCGGGCCTTTAATCTATCAACTAATAGTTCCAACTCTGCTTCAATGTGGAGACTAAGAAATCTGGATATCTTACTGAATATAGAGAGACACAGGTGGCGTCTGTGGGGACTTGCATGATAATTTTGTAATAGAATGTATTTAGTTGTGGTGATAAAATGTTGTTCTGCATTGCTATTTTTGTAACTGCAAACATCAGTGGTGGTATCTTAGGGGACATCTTTGCTATACATATATGAAAATTTTGGTATAAAAGTGTTTTGTTCTAGCAAACACTGTGTACTGTCTTTTTATGCTTTTTCTTTGAAGCATTAGGTTTTCTTATCAGACGTTAAGATCCCAAAGCGAGAAACTGTAGGGGACAAACGAAAGGCATATAGTATAACGAATCGGGTCACTAGATAGATGACGAGATTGAGAAGACTCGGTTAGCAAAAAAGTATATGATCATATACCCCCAAAAAATTGTGACCCATTACAGTATCGAAAAGCTACGTAGTATTCCGGGTCACAATGTTTTGGGGGTATATGATCATATACTTTTTTTGGGTGTTTAGTGTTGAAATGTATGAGTTTTTTTATAAGAACGGAAATTTGAGACTTGAATATACAACCTGTTGAAGCATAATTTGGTCGAGTCAGTCCTGACGACTCTCCTGGTGCCGTTCGTCGTCTTTCCGGGCCTTGAATAGTGCTGCCAACAAAGAAGAACCGGTTAGAAGGGGACCCGAGGCTGGAGCCCCGGGATCCACCCTCCGACTGTCAAGTTAGAATAGTATAAGCATATAGTAAAGAGGTGTTAAAGAATAACCTTCTGGAGGTAGGATGATCCTACCCCTGTATATATAGTGTATGGATTAGGGTTACATAGGATGTGGGCCACCCTTTTATCAGGTTCAGCCCATTGGGTCCGACCCATTTCGGACTATACGCCAACATGTCCCCCAGTCTAGTATGATATGGTTTTTGATCATGTAATGCTAGACTTATGATATACGTCCTCAGCAAGTAAGCCCATAATAGTATAAGTGGGACGAGTCGGTCCACACTATACGTTATCATGTCCCCCCAATCTAGTAAGCATGGCCGTATCCGCGGTTACTAGACTAAATGGACTACTCTTACCATCGTGGAGACGTTCGCACTTTCCAACCATACGCCGACATATCTATCTTCAAATTGTGCCAATCATGCCCTATCTTAGCCAACACCAGCATACATGTGTCGGGTGATTGTGCTCGGACGCTTAGTTTCCCGTGGCTAGACGGTAAAGACCCCGTAAGAAGAATACGTTTTCTATAGTCGGGGTAACACTAGCATTGGCAAGATACCATTCTCGTTCGTTTCTGACGAGAGGATGATGAGAAGGATTTATAATGATGAAGGCGGACCCCGTATAATAAAGGCCAACGGAAGACGTACTTCCGTGGCCGGGCAATGCGAATATGGCATTCGACTTACGGCCGACGGAAGACGTACTTCCGCGGCCGGGTAATGCGAATATGGCATTCGACTTACGGCCGACGGAAGACGTACTTCCGCGGCCGGGTAATGCGAATATGGCATTCGACTTACGGCCGACGGAAGACGTACTTCCGCGGCCGGGTAATGCGAATATGGCATTCGACTTACGGCCGACGGAAGACGTACTTCCGTGGCCGGGTAATGCGAATATGGCATTCGACTTACGGCCGACGGAAGACGTACTTCCGCGGCCGGGTAATGCGAATATGGCATTCGACTTACGGCCGACGGAAGACGTACTTCCGTGGGCGGGTAATGCGAATATGGCATTCGACTTATGGCCGACGGAAGACGTACTTCCGTGGGCGGGTAATGCGAATATGGCATTCGACTTAGTACCGGACTTGCAATGCCTCTTACGTACTTGGTGCGAATATGGCATTCGTCTTAGTATTGGGCTTGCAACGCCTCTTACATACTTTCTATATCCGGAGATACTTACGTGACATGCACGAAGATAATTATAATGGTATCGTTATACCCCTATAGCCCCCCAAGTTTAATGGTGCTATGTTCTATTAGTAGTATTAAACTTAAATACTCAATTATCCAAAAATCATAAGTAATTTTAGCACTTACCTCAACAGGCCGTGGCCCGCGTAACACGGAGCTTACTAGAAAGGTGGCTGGTTCATATACCCTAATGTGCTATGCACGAAACTTGTAGCCTACTAGGAAATAGCGCTCGACTATGTGCGATATGAAATGAAACACAAGGTGTTTGTTTATTTATTATGTCCCGATTTCGGGAATTTAACTCCGTACATTAGGAAAGTAGCGGATATGAATTAAAAGTAATATGATTTAGCTAATAATAGGCATAAGAACGTGTACAACAAATGTTTTCACGTTTATGTAAGTAAGCCTTGCACGCCCCCTTCACGCCTCCGCAAGCGCTAGTTACATATAGGACTACATAAGCCATAAAAACGACCGAGGCACGGTCATGTGTCATAATGATGACAGCTAAAAAACTTTCCACGGATGTATGTATAAAGAATGAAAAGTACTCGATTTAGTTTATTCGCGGATCTTCATGAGTTGACCGGTAATCAAAATAGTTAGCCGCGGGTTGCCCCCGGCCGGGAGTACAAATGTTGACTCCAAATATATAATGTAGAATCTTAAATGCCCATTAAGAGCTCAATGGGCGCGTGGAGGGGTTGTAGCCCCGCGTCTCCATTCTTGGGTAAGCAATGGAAGTCGTTATGACAAAAGAGCGGATGTCCGCTGCGTTGGTAAGCGGAACATGCCGTGTGGATAAAGGTTCCGCGGCTCATGATGTTCGTCATTGTGAAGTAAACTTCCAAATGTAAGGTACAAAGACTTTGGAAGCGTCCAAGTTCGTTGACCGGGGATTTACCTCCGAAAGGCTCGAGGCCGCAATGGTGATGCGGTTGGGGACCGCGGATACCAAAAAATAAAATACGTCCGGACGTGCGGAGCGTCACGAAAGGACGGAGCTTGCGACCGCGAATTTCAAAGAGGAAAATAAGTCCGGGCGTGCGGACAATGTCCCCTACACAACCTACTTTGAAAATGCGCGAAAAGATAAAGGCTCTGGTGTGATGATAAATCCAAACGACCCAGAGCAGAACCCTGAAGCTTTTATGGCATATGGAGGAGGGAGTGATGATGTTAGCAATGATAACATCGTTAACGATGAGAAAAATATGAAACATGGAGACAAGAAAAGTATGACTTCAATAGATTTTAACAGGAAGGGCTCGAACTCGGATTTTTCAAACGTGCAACAAAATTACAAGTCAGATAGAAGAAAGAGCTCGAAATCCAGAGAAAGGATAAGCAATTTTTCTCCCCCTTCGCCTTCACATGGACCGAACACACCGAGATATGGATATAATCGAGCCGATGATATTCCTGTAAGAGAATTTTTTTTTGAAATTCCTGTAAGTGAATTACTCCGTTATTTCTCACCTTTTTATGATAAATGGTCAACTTAGGTCTCACCATTGCTTTTTTTTTTCTTCTTACATTTTGAGAGTTGTATATTTAGATCAGGTCATTGGCTTATATTCCTTGAATATGGCAACTTTCTTTATATCAAGAACTCCAATTGGAATATTACTTCTAATCGTCAAAAGGGTAATCATAAGAAAAAGTTTAACTATAACAGAGGACCGAGTCAAATGGATCTCAATAAGTTTATTGAAAGAGCATTCTTATGCATTACAAATATGAGGCTATCTATCATTTTTAATTAATAGAAAACAATTAGTACCATTAGAATACAGTTTTCAAAAACTACATTCACAGTTATTTATTTATAGACTGGTTAGGGTTCACCCATCCTGGCTAGTTGTAACCCTTTAATTAGCCGATTCTCCGCGACAAAACACAATATTACTCTAGTTTTGAAGGAAAAACTATTCCAATCCAATTATGATGTCCAAACTTTCAAGTTGCTAACTGCACCATATCGAGCCTTACAATAAAGTTACGCATGTTGTTTCATTATATGTGTTTTCTAGTTTATTGATCTTATCATATTATTTATTAGTTTAATAAGAGGCTTAACTCACATAAGGTAAATAAGTATCAAAATTTGTTACATATTGACAGTCACATAGATCAGCATCAGTGCCAATGTTTGGGGCATGGGATGAAAAGGACCCAAAATCTGGAGAAGGTTTTACAGTCATCTTCCAGAAAGTCAAAGAGGAAAAACACATTGCAGCCACCAAGTTCCCACCAATTCCTCAACAGCCTTCATATAATTCAAACATTCCAAAAAATGATACCAGAAGCACCACGGTATGCATCCCTTTTTCACATTTTTCAGTTCTTTTTAGTAGTCAGGTGATAATTTTTACTTGCTCATAAGAAAATGGATAACTTGATTGATAATATGCTAACTGATTTAACAGGTATACAAAGCAAAATTTGATTAGAATAGGAAAACGAATCAAATGGGGTCGGATATTTTATTATCAATGATACAGTATATATATTCTTATCAGATTTATACGTAAGCTAAATATGATATTCATAGGAATTGTAAAAGGTCTTTAACACTGCTCAACCAAAACCGAACAGTGCCAATTAAAAAAAATTTCGCTTTAATTACTTTTTTCCAACCCAAGGATCATAATAGTGTAACATAATTTTCATGGGACACAAGATCACGTCTACAAGTAGAATATGATACTTAGTAGCATCTCTAAACTTTTACTTTGAATAGGTGCTTAAAATAGTCCTTATCTGATATATAAACTTATGATCATGCAGAAATGGTGCTGCTTGTTCTAGAATGAACATGAAGTGAGGGGATTGCGGCTCAACATGGGGTTAACCATAAAGAATATAGGCATAATCTTATTGCTAAATTAGGTATCTGTAATTGTGAACTTATGTCAAAGTTTCAAAACATATTCTAGTTACCTTGATTTTCGGTTTCCATTTTTACCAAGTTGATTGATGCCTCTAAATACTTTTCTAAAATTGTTTTTCATAAGAAGTAAAAATTAGAAACTAATCACCCAATTACTCACTAAGTCACTAGAAATGTCGAAAAAAACATCCTGGCTTATCACAAAACAGTATCCTTAAAACTGATTTCAACGATGTTAAAAAAGCTTTACATTTTTACAAAAAACACCCCTGAATATATAAAACCCTGGATATAAGGCTAATAACTTAGGAGCAATACAATCACTACACCTCCCTTTCTTGTAGTGATTAATATTGCTCCCAAGGTATTAGCTTATATGTATTTAAACTTTGATGGACAAGCTTTCATACATTGTTGAAATCAGTTTTAAGGACATTTTTTGTGATAAGCTAGGATGTTTAAAACTTTTTCAACAGTTCTAGTGACTTAGTGAGTAATTGGGTGATTAGTTTCTAATGTGGCGACGAGTTTTCATCATGAAAAAGTCGGTGCAGAGCCTCGTCGCCAAGACCTTATAGCGACGAAGGTCAAAGGCTTTAGCGATGGAGAAACGGGTCCCGCAACATTGCTTGGCATATTGTTAGCGACGAAGACGGTCGTCATTAAAGATATTTATTAAAATAAATGAAAATAAAATAATAATACTTTTAGCGACAATACATGTCGTCTAGAAAGGAACATATTAGAAAAAATAGGAAATTAAATCGGAAATACGTTTTATCTTAATAGACGATTATTCGCGCATAGTAGCGACGGTTTTTAGTAACGTCAATTTGTGTATGTAATATTTTTTTAATGCATATATTTTCGTAAATGACACTAAATGACAAAAGAAAATTTTGTAAAAAAGAAAAATATTTTTTTATTAATTTTTGGATTTTTTATGAATTTTTAAAGATTAATAATTAATTAAAACTAAGAAAATAGAAAAAGACAAAAAATAAAAGTTATAAAAATTCTAAAAAAAATAAAATTAAATAAAGAAAAAATTAACAATTCTAAAAATATAAAAATGCCCAAATTTTACTGAATAAATTAAAAGTAATTAAACTAATTAAATTTTAACCTAAATTATATTAATTAAATTAAATAAACTAACAAAAGCTAACTGTTGTTAAAACAAAAGGACTAACAGGGAAAAGGGACAAGGACTAACGGGGAAACAACAAACTAACAAGGGGGACTAACAGTTGTAACTATAAAAGACAAAATTACACAAATGGTCCCTGAAGTGGACCCCGATATGCAAGGTGGGTCCAAAGTGCTTATTATCAAAAAGCCAAAGAAGCAAAGTTGTAGAAGGGCTTGAGCTTATCAATTTTTATAAAAGGACTAGTGGCTGAAAGGGTCTAAATAAGCCAGAAACATGAGCTTTTTGGGCTGACAGAACTTAATAAGCTTATGAGCTTATTTTTCTTTCTTATTGGGATTTAAGCTAGCAAAATAAGCTACAACTAATTGGGAGCAGATAAATAGGAGAGGGGAATCCTAAATAAGCTAAAGCAACCTATAATAAGCCTTAAAATAAGCTGGGGATAACTTAAGCTATATTAACAGTTTTAATAAGAAAACAGAAAAAGGTGACTTAAAGCCTAAGATTAAGCTACACTAAAAAGCAAACTAAAGGAAATAAGCTGGAAAACCTAAGAGTGGGACCTATAAGCTACATGAAAAAGCAAAAATATCCTAGTGCTTAATATCTAAATAAGCTAGAAAAGTGGGCTGAGAATGGTGCTCAGCACCAGGGTAACATGCAACAGTGGCTAGGGGCTTTTTGGGCTTATGAAAATAAGCTCTTATGAGCTTTTTAGCCAAAACAAACCACAAACAGAATTAAAGGGGCCATAATTGAGCTTATTTTCAAAGTATGAGAGCTTAAGGTCTTTTTAAAATTGCTGAACATGGGGCTTAAATTTGGCTACTTTCAAAAAAATGTACACACATACATACATGGTGACATGGGCTTATGGTAATATGACAGAGCAAAGGGGGTGGGTAAATTGGCTAGAAACAACAACAAAAAGCACACAAACAATGTGCTTAAGCTGCATAAGCAGCTTGAGCACTTAAGCTCAATTTAGCTTATTGAAAATTTGACAGAATTCAAAAGGGCACTTAAAAACTTATTTTAAAACTAAAAATGGTGATTTAAGTGGCTTAATTAACCCCACACACTCAGCCAAAGTTGGCTGAGTGCACTTGACCCATGATAAACCCCCATATGACCCATTTTGAGACTTATCCAAACACCCCCTTAAGTATAAAAATTGGTTTTTTTACTGATTTTTAGGTAAATTAAAACTGAGAAAGGGTGTTATAAGAGATGCTCAATAACTTTAACATATTTTTAACAAGTTTAAACAGATTTTAAACAACTTGAATGATATTTCAAATTTCGACAAAAGCAATTTCACAAGAACTCTTGACTTTTTATATTAAAAACAGAAAAATTACAACATATAGCTTTAAAACAACTGAGTAATATAATCTTAAAACAAACTTAATTAAAATTTATACTAAGAAAGTAAAAACGGGATTTTTGGTTCGGCTTGCACTCTTCTCTTTTATAGAGGCTCTTAGCCTTCTCTTTGTGTTGGGATGAGCTTGCTGTGAGTGTACAAAGTTTCCCAATCAATCCTAGCCCTTCGTTGGCCTTACATCATTCTCAGCCATGGATGGGGTTCGTTGGGTTGAGTGATTTCCAAGTGGGAAGGGTTATAGGGGCAGGGTAAGGTGGGAAATGGTGAGGGTGAGCTGGGAAGGTACTTGGGAGGTGGTTTGGAAGTGAAAACGTGGGGGAGAGGGCTGTTTGGGTTTTGGCGGGTACGGGGTGAGTACAGTTTTATGGTTGCAGGTTTAAAAGTAATGTTTGGAGATGGTGCAAAAATAGCCCTCCATCTTTTCTTCTCTTTTCACTTTATTTTAAGCCATTTTTCAGTTATAACAAAGGTTTAGAAAGTGACCATTTTGGTCCCTGCGTTTTATAATTAAAAGAAATAAAAGGGTTTTGGATAATTACAAAAATGGTCCCTGCTGTTTATAACTAAAAGGGAAAGGGAAGGTTAGGGTAAATTGCAAAACCAGCCCTTGTGTTTGTTTTCTTTTGTTTTCTTTATAAAAACATCTTTCAAACATGGCACTTTTGGCCCCTTTTCTTTATTTTTTCATTTTTAATTATAAAACAAAGTTTTTAAAATTTACATTTTGGTCCTTATGTTTTATAAAAAAGGATTGTGGGCTTTTGTTGGGCTTGGGTTTTGTGTTGGGCTTTTGGGCTTGTATTGGGCTTGGGTTTGTATTGGGCCCACTGGGTTTGGGTTTGGGCCCAATAAGGTGTGTGGGCTTGTATTGGGCCCACTGAGTGTGTCTGGGCCCAATAAGGTTTAGGAAGTGGGTTTTGTGTGTACAATGGCTGAGATTGGCTGTAACTGGGCTAGGATTGGGCCTTCAAAGTCTTCACAGTCTTTGTAATTTGCACAACAAATGGGCTGTTGAAATTGATTTGAGGCCCATTTGGTCTTCACAGTCTTCATAGTTATACTATGGGCTTTCCGGCCCCATCAGATGGGTTTTAAGATTGCATTAATAGTATCTTCAGTTCCGGCTTCGGTCGACGGCTGATTTTCAGTATGACTCTGACTTGGCATTTTGGACTTTGGCATTGATTTTGCGCAAGTCTTTATTCCATTTTTCCCCTATGCTCAGTTTTGTCATTTTGGCTTGGTTTTTGTCTTTTTGATGATATCCACTTCCTGCACAATACAAATGCAAAACAAACATATATTGCTGTTTTTCTGTATGTTTTTGGTCATTTGAGTCGTTTTTAGAGGTTAAAAGATATGTGTAATGAAGCATTATTTTATCCTCCTCTCAAATATAGCTACAGATATAACATTCCAATGCTCACCACTAGAAGTTAAACCGTGGTGACATCAAATCTTTGGTTGCTGGAGGGTTGCAAAATACATTATGATCAGTGTGAATCTTGATATCCCTTATTAGGGTCTCTTCTCTTAACATCTTCTTATAATAATGGTATCGAATACCTCAACGTGCTTGGTCTTGAATAAGAGATTTATATTATGAAGCTTGTAGAAGTAAAATTCAATGCGCTATGCAACAGGAACTACATTAATTTATCTGATGCTGAAATATATGTTGGTATTTGTACATTGGGGTATGTTATGAGGGTAATTTAACATTTTTTGGAAAAAGATATTTTTCACCCCAATGGAAATTTTTAATCCATATATTTTCACACTGCATAGCCCTATGTTTGGTGGATGGGATCAATTTGGTAGTACTGTTGCTACTGCATTAATCTGTCTATCTAGTAATAGAGGTTTTTAATTTTCTAAAATGATTTTTGATGGAATGGTTCATAACTTGGAGAGTAATACAAAAATTTTAATGTATCCAAGATTTTTACAAATTATTTTGGACATTAATACTGAACATAAAGGAAAGTATTTAGCCCCAACTTTGACCAAAAAGCTTTTTGCAAAACATATAAAGGGGTTATGCAGGGAGATTTTTTGTACCAATTTGTTTCCTGCTTATGTTGGAGGTGCAGCTAAACGGATCAAGGAGTCGGAATCAGCCACTACCAGCTGACCCCATCTCACACCTGTTGATCCACTACCATTCCACATCCCTACCACATATCCATCACACCACTTCATAACACACCTCACTCACCCTGTCAATCACACCTCTACTAACCTCACTCACCATTCAATCACTACCTCACTTACCAATTCATCACACCTTACTCACACCTCATTACTCACCACCCTAGGTCCCTTTGAAGCACCTCTCCCTGAAGGAACACATCAAGAAGTTCTAGATCGGGCCAGTATAAAACTAAGGTCTTTCTCACACAAACTCGCGCCCCAATAAACGTCATAAAATTCCCAAAATTGATTTAACAATTAATGAAACATATATTGATGGTGCTTGTACCTAACTTGGTGACCAGGGTGACTAGTTTGGAGAAAGAGTTGAAGGAAACCAAACAGACATTAGGGAATGCTGTGCTTAAATTGGTAAAGAAGGTGAAATCTCTGGAGATAGCTTTTTTTAATAGAGGAAAAATCTAAAGAAGGGTAATTATGCTGCATCAGAGGGTGTAGAACCAGTAGGCATCAGGGGAGGATAATTCAGGGATATTTGTTGAGGATCCTCATAGTTGGTCTTTGGTTAGAGAATCCATGAAAGAGAGTAGAAGTCAAACAGATTTTGATACTCCTAAAAAGCTTTCTGGGGAGGCACAAGAAGAAGGAAATCAGTCCTACAATCTTGGAGGGCAACTAAAATTTGTCCCAAAAGTTGCTTCTCAATGTGTTAGCAAAGCAAAGTGACTGATAAGGGTATCAATAAAGAGAAAAAAAAAGTTAAGAATAAAGAGAAGAGATAATCACATACAACAAGGAGACGGAAAGAAAAGTAGAGCCAATAAGAGAAAGGAGAACAAGAAAAGAGATAAGAAAAAAAGTAAAGTTGATAAAAGAGTAAATGAAACAGAACGAGAAGAGAGAGAGAAAAGAGATCAAGGATATAGGAGGAGAGCAGGTCAATGGTTAAAAAAATTAATACTGAATTGGATGCTGGGGGTATGATTGATTAATACTGCTAGAGTTAAGATTATAATGGTATTGAAGATGTTAATATGTAGTACTAAGTTGATATGGTTTTAGAACATCAAGTAGTACTTCTTGTATATTTCTTTCTCTAAAAAGGGGTCTTCAAAAGGGAAGGAAAAGCTTTATGATGGTTGATGAAGAGGATATCAGGCTACTCATAAGATCTAAAGAACAATAAGACAAGAAGAAGCTTTTGGGATTAGAAGAGGCTATAAGATTGACAAGCTCAAATGGATGAAAGTAGTTGCAAAACAGATTCATTTAGATAAGATGGTAGCAAAAGATTGTTGGAAGGAACAAGAATTGTCAGAAAGCAAGCAACAAAAACTGAAAAGAATGGCTGAAGTTCAAGAAGCTACACAGTTCAATACTGAAGAACGATTGGGACACCATTAGGGAATAACTGGAGCTAATAACAAGAGGTAAGTCAAGAGTCTCCAAGGAGAATGTATAAGCAATGATGATTTTGCAAAAAGAACGGTAGAAATGATAAATGGGAAGAAAAAGTTCTATGCTGAACAAAAAGCTAAAGCAAAAAGGAGTAAGCCAATGACATGAGCACAACAAAGAGAGTACATAGTACTTCATCAAGGATCTCAAAGTTCATGGAAATTTGTCTCAATTAAGAAGCTTTCTTTTGAAGAGTGAAGAATTGGAATTAAAAGCTGATGAAGATGTATTAAAAGCTTAGTGCCTATGGAAACTGAAGCAAGAGTGAAAAGAACATGGATTACAGTTGAATACAGAAACTTCAAAGAACAGAGATTGACATTGATATGATTCAATCACAAAGGGGAAAAGATGAGTTTGTAAAGGAAGAAGAAGCTGAAAGTACCAGTTAAGAAAACAGGAAGAGAAGAAGCAAAAAAGCAAGATGAAAGGGAAATAAATATTGCCAAGCTGCAAAGATGGGTTTGTATAAACAATAAAAGAGAAGCATTTGTGAAAAGATAAAGTCAAAGATGCTTCATCAGAATCAGAGATTAGAGTAGATGTTATTCCAACTGCTACAAAACCTCCTACTATTGTTAATTAGAAGATCATTTCTAAATCAAGTCAAAAGGCTGCTTATCAGATCATAAGAAGAGATGGTTTTGATAAAATTTATATGCGTTTTGGAGCCATACTTAAAGACTTTTCAAGAGACATCTTATAGAGTTGTACAGATTGGTGATAAAGAAGTATGGGGAAATATGACTGGAGAGATGTATGAAAGAGTACTTTGGGTGATCACAAGACGTGTTTGATCTCACCTCTTAGTGATGATGCATTATGGAGTTTGCCACTTCAAACAGAGATTTAATTAATTGGAGATGGTATTTCCTAATTGTGCAGTACATTGCCTAACAATTGATGCATCTACTATATAATATGTAAAACAGATAGAAAAATATCCCTTTGTCAAAAAGAGGCTTGACAAGTAATGCTAAATAAAATGAAGCATTCTAGATGGGATATTGGATGAAGTTTCTGTTATCATCTTTGAAGAATGATTGAGAAGCAAGCTGGGATAAGAAAAGTGTGGAGTCTTCTCAGTAGCAGCCCCACAACATTATAACACTAAACCATCGGTTAAGCGGAGCATATTTTTTTTAGGAAACTATGGTTTTGATGATTTGGGAAGGATTGTTTCAGTGTTGGTTTAATCTTACCTACAAAATGGTCACAGTTCACCATGTCTGACAGACATCAAGAACTGGCTAGTCCAAGGCAAACGGCTTTGGTAAAGACTTCTCAAATTCGTTGATGGTTGAAAGTTTACCAAAAACTATATGGTAATCAACTCACCATGTTTTTAAAACAAAGAGTTGGCTACTCCAGAGCAAACGGCTACTGGTAAAGAAATTTCCAAATACGGTTTGACTAGTGTTAGTTTGCTTATAAAAAAGTATAAGGTTATAATGCACCACCTTAATATTGGCAATGAAGCAGCATTGACTTAGTCCATAGCAAAACGGCTCATGGTTAAAAATGAATATCAAATTAAATTTTATACCCAAAACCTAAACATTTAACCACTAAACCATATACCAAAACCCTAAACCCCTAACCACTAAACCATATACCAAAACCCTAAACCTCTAACCACTAAACCCTGTGCCAAAAACCTTCAACCCTCCTCCCTAACCACTAATCCTTATACCTAAACCCTAAACCCCTAACCACTAAACCCTATGCAAAAACCCTAAATCCATAAACACTAGGTATAATATCACAAGTGGTATATACATAAACTTTAAAATCTATACCAAAAACACTAAACCCCTGACGACTACCCTATACCAAAAACCTAAACCTCTAACCACTAGGTGTAATATCACAAGTGATATATATACATAAACTTTAAAATTTATACCCTAAACCTTAAACCCCTAACCACTAAACTATATACCAAAACCCCTAAAACCCTAACCACTAAAACCTATACCAATACCTTTATAAACTAAGATTCACTCGTAGCTTAACAATTATTACCCCTGACATTGTAGTATCACCGGTGATAAATAAATATATAATAAAATCTCATGTGATAAAGTAATATAATGTGACATTAGTTATGGTATTTCACATATAATTAATATCACATGTGATAAAGCAATATAATGTGACACTAATTGTGATTATTTTTGAAAATCTTAACATGTAATCAATGTTATTTATCACTTGTGATATTATACTGTTAGTAGGATTAAAAGGGTTAAAACATAGTTTTTATAGTGTTTTAATTTAATTTTCACAAATTATGTTTGATATATGGTTAGAATGGTAAAGATGTTTATTTTTATGTCAAACATGATCAATCATTTAATGTTTTACACAAATACTTATGCTCATTTCATGACATCATGTTGAGTGTTCGAACGTACAAATATGTTATATCACATGTGATACTTCAAGCGGGTTTGATGATAAAAAATAAAATTCTTCGATATTCATCAACTTCTATAAATAAACTATTTTGATTTGGAGGTCCAAAAATTATGTATGATAAATGGTTAGAAAGCTAAGGATATGTACTTTTAAATGCCAAAAACGATGAATCAGTTGGAGTTCCACACAAATATTTATACCCGTTTTACGAAAGCATGTGAAGTGTTCTAACTTACAGATTAGTGTAATATCACAAGTGATATATCAAACAAAATACTGCACGAGAAAAAACAAAAAAAATACAAAAAAAACAAAAAAAAAGTTTGTCGAAAGTATATGAAAGTGCCCCTCTATTTAAAGATAATTAAATGCTCGTCACGATGGTGTAATTTATAAATCTTAACGTTTTACGGTTTTTGCGGTATGTGATTTTTAAAAATAAGGGTGAAAGTGTGTTTTAATTAAAAAACACAAATGTAAGAAGGGGTGATGGATGTTTTTTAAGGTTTAATCTTATCCATTAAATAAAGTTAAATCTTAGATTAATCCTCACCATTAGATCAAACTTAAATGGATGGTGAAGATTTGTCCCTTGGTATGTGAGGAGAAACTGGTATGCAAATGAACTTTTCTCATACTTTGTTTTATGTTTTCTAAAAAAAATTGTAATAAAACAAAGTTTAAATTTTTTTTTTTAAAACAATTAAATTTTTTTTTTTTAAAAGTTGACTTTCACTTTGATTATACAAAATTTAAAAAAAAAGAAAAGAAAACAAATTTAATTTTTTTTAAAAAACAGTTGACTTTTACTTTGACTGTACAATTTTTTTTTTAAAAACAAAAAACTAATTTTAAAACTTTTTAAAAAAAAGTTGACTTTTACTTTTAAATTTTTTTGTTTAAAAAAAAATAATAATGGTTACACATTTTGGTGACTTTTTTTTGATTTTTTTTAAGTAGGTTACTTATAATAGCACAAAACAAAAAAGTACATTACTCATTTATAGCTTTTGTCCTTTTTTTTTATCAAATTAAAAAATATTGGTAATATCTTGTTACAAATTTAAAAAGATATGTAGAATATCTTTATCAAATTAAAAAATATTGTAATATCTTGTTACCAATTTAAAAAGATATGTAGAATATCTTTATCAAATTAAAAAGTTCATTTGACAAAAATTGTCATTCGTTGATTTAGCAAATCAAGTTTTTACAAATGACAGAATGCGTAATAGCGGGAGCGAAAAACAAAAATACGAAGGTTTAAGAGTTGCCCACTTTCGAAGCTGATTTTTACTTTTTATGAGAACATCAAACATAGTTTATTCGTTGTCTCACGGATGGCGCTAACTTGGGTACCATTGAGACACAACATAGGGTACCATTGAGACACAAGCCGGTTAAAATGTATGAGTATTAATTGTATTAAATGCGTGTGTTGACCGGTCCATGTTTGTTATAAAGGATGTAATATGTGCAAAATAAAGTAATCAATCAATGATAAATAAATGATGAGGAAATTTGGGTCTTTATGATGTTTCTTGTGATGAGCAATCAGATGTGGATGGTGAAGGCTCAAAGCTTAATAACTTTAAGAACCCTAGAAAAACATTGGGTATTTTGATCGGGGAAAACAAGAATAACATTAGAAACGACTTAACTTTTGAAGAGTTCATCAAAGAACTTCACTGACTTTTCAATCTTTAAGGCTTTTCTCATGGAAAATTTATTGATTTTTGTCGTCTGCTTTCAAGAACAATCATTCTCCACATTTTCTCAAGAGGGAGTTTTAATGCAGTTACGAATATGTTTCATCTTTTTCATGTTCATTTGGCTCAGAATTTTCAGCTCCACGGTTCTCTTTTCAGTCATTTTCATCATGCTTATTTGAGCCAAGAAGTTCATCGTGCAAGTTTGTTAGTTTTATAGTTTCATAGTAGCCTTTCTTCGTTTCATTATGTAATCACTTGTTCATGATTTTCTCCATGTGTAATCTTTCTTAGTCTTCAATTTTGTTGAAGATTAAGTTCATTTATATTATTTTTATTGTTTTTGCCAAAAAAAAAAAAATTGATGAGGAAATTAAATTACAAGTAACAGTGGTAAAACTCAATTAGTAGATTTCAATTTTTTTTCAAATGCAAAATACTCAATATAGCATGCCGATTCAGTACTCTGTAGTACGGTGTAAACTCTGGTATGCTGTATAAGAGTGACTTACAGGGAGCACATGTAATAAGCCGAAAGAAAACACACCCTTAACCTTCCTATTTTTAATCGATGAAGTAAAATCATTTAGGATACGTTAAGTTGTTTATTTTTTAATCGATAACAATACATAATTTAAAAGTTAAGAAAAAACCCCGTGCGTGCACGGGTATTATACCTAGTGTAATAAGCCGAAAGAAAACACACCCTTAACCTTCATAACATATACACACCAATTGAAATCTTGGAGTGATTTGTATTTAATCATCAAACATTTTATTGAAGTATAGTGCTTTATAAACAATTTAGATCATAGCAATACGTATATAAAAAATGGATCACTAATAATCAAAATCAACAAGAATTAATACCATCTTTGCAATCTTTAGTCAAGTTGTAAAACGTTTCTACTTGCGTCTTCGCTCTATAAAGCACCTCGGTGTCAACCTCAGCGCGCATATATCCATCAAAGGCAACAGCTCGACCACCGTTTAACACCATAGTCTCGTTATACCACTCACTTGTATTCCCCCACAACTCTCTGTAATCATCAAGCAAATGAACCTTGTAATGTGACCTTAATCTATCAAAATAATTATAAAACGGTTCGTTTGTAGCAATGTATAAATTCCTCCATGGCTGAATAACGCCTTGAAGCTTTGTAACTAAAGAGTCAGGAGATGTATCTTCATTAAGATGAGGCCACATTGCTTTGTTCTGAGCTTTTTCACCTCGAATTACATGAACAGCGTCAAAATCCCAATCCATTTTTCCGCTAATTTCAGACACTATGTTCATTAGTCTCTTTGATTTCCATAAAGAGTGCCACGGTCTTTGAATAATATTTGCAGCTTTACTTTCACAAACCCTGTACCAATAATTTTCAGGCTCGGGTTTATCAAATTGCCTCCAGATAATCGTGATTTTATCGTTCTTCAATTGCATTGGTGTGACTTTGTGTGTCCTGACTTTCCTAACCGGGATTTTTTTCTTGTGATTCTTTTCCCATTTTTTCCAATCTCTAAGAAACTCACCCTCTTCGACGATCGAAGCTGTTTCTTTCAAATGCTCGAAATCAAAATAAAATCTGAAGTCTTTTCCTTCTTCGTCTTTATTGGTTAAAGTATGCTTTGATGATAAACAAATACTCAAATCCATAACAAACGTTCTGTTCAAATATTGAGCCTCACCTAGAGCACATAACAAGCTCCAAATGTAATGATTCATGTTCTTACAGTAATCACCTCCGCGCGAATAATACAAATACTTCCCGTTCCTGAAAGAAGATCCTGGCCCCATTACTGGGATAGTATCATTGATCTGATCATCACCTTTACTCGTGACATTAAGTTGACTTTGACCATGACTTCTCGGACGTTTTGCATTGATACCTGAATGCCAACCCTTTGCACCCACCACTTTATAACTACAATTCTCACCATACCCAATTCTAAACCTACGGAAATCTCTATACTTCCTCCACGATTTCTCCTTTCTATTCCTAAACTTCCACGACACATCACACTCATTCACATTTGACCCATTAACCGGCGTTTGATACTCTAGAAACACAATCGACTTAAAACGCTTAACATTAAACTTCTTAATCGCCATCAACACTCCCCGGTCAGAACAATTCACCAAACTACTATCATCACAACCAACACTCCCCACACTCACATTAACACCCTTTTCGCCCGGTTTCTCAATAACCGTCTCACTTTGCCCCACAGGCGCCTCAGCAGGCGATGCAGCCGGACTAATACTAACACTAACACTAACACTAACCATTCCTACATCTTCACCAGTCTTAACAACCGAGTTATCGATATCAAATGTGGCATTTTCAACCTCAGTAAACACCCTACTCAATAATCTAGAAGACTCCCATGGGTCAGGAGGCTGGTATGTAATGGCAATTATAGTAAAAATAAGCACTGAAAACACAAATACTGAAAAACCCACATTGCTTATTAGCTTAATTGCATTTTGGCCAATGGGATCTGCTGATGGACTTATATCTTTCATTTTCCTAATTTGATCAAAACCCTATAAACCCTGTTACCCTAACACAGTAACACTATGGAAATACTAATTTATGTGGGAATTAAGGAAAAGAGAATGTACCTGTTTGTTGGATCTTGAAAATGGGTAATTTTGGTAAGATTTGATATTATTGAATGGGTTGAGTAAGACTGAAGGATAGACAAGATGGTGATATTGTACCAACAAAAATGATACTGTATTGAATTGTAACGAAAGCAAAATCAATCTTTTTAAACGCGTTTTGACTCGGCGGGTTTAACCGGTTTTGATCAAGTCAAATTAAATCGGGTTTTTTATTTTTGAAACCTGGCTAGACCCGTCGGGTTTGAATTGACCCGGGTCAACCCGGTTCTCGAAACCCGGCCAGGTTTTGGTTTTTTCTTGTTTTTTTACAAATAAAACAAGTTGATTATATATATTTGCGACGTAACTCGGTGATCGAACCGGTGGTAACCCGGTGACCCGATGATTCGACTAGGTCAATTAGGTACCCGGTTTTTAAAACATTGAGCAAAATTATAAAATTTTATAAAAGATAAGAAATTTGTAATATAATGTTAGGTAAACTACTTAAGGACCTTTTATTTTTAATGAATAAATCATTTAGAGGTTTAAAAAACTGATTTACAAGATTTATTTATGAGAAATTAGACAAACTAAGTTCAAATAAAGAGTGATTCGACAAAGAAAAGTCGATAATAACCGATCGAAAAATCCTATAAGATCTTTTGTGATCTCGTAAGCAAGGTTCAAAATTAGATTTTGTTACGGTCGAGTCTGTATAATTGATTTTGACGCTGATTATAGTAGTTTAGCTAGTTTATCATAAACATATTTTATATTTATTGTACCAATTATGTCAAGTTCAACTACTATTTTATAAATGTTTTTGCACCGAGGATCTTAATGGAAATGTTATATTTTGATTCTCAGCTACTGATAGTATTTTTTTGCCATTTAAACTAAAAATCAATAACCATTTCATTGTTAATGTAAAAAAAAACTTCTGACCAAAATAAAATAAAAAAGAAAACTTATAAAACAGTCCCTCAACTTTTAACTATTTACGTCTTTTTATAGAATAAACTTTATTTATCAAATATATAGCGCGACAAAAAAATATCATCGGAAAGATCTTCGAATTGCGAACAAAACGAGTCTAATATTGCAATGCTTCTGACATACGCACGATTTTATAAAAAATATTGGAGTTTAATATAAATAGAAAAAAAAGAGAATTTACAAACCGGCCCCTCAACTTTTAACTATTACGACTTTTTATATAATAAAATTTATTTATCAAATATATAACACATATCTACCGATTCATTCAGATCAAAAAATACCCGCGAAAAGATCTTCCAATTGCAAACAAAACGAGCTCAATATTACAATGCTTCCAACATACGCACGATTTTATTAAAAATATTGAAGTTTAATATAAATAGGAAAAAAATAAACAAATTTACAAACCGTACCCTCAACTTTTAACTATTTACGACTTTTATTAACCAAATATTTTGCTAACCAAATAAGTAAAACATAATATACTCGCCCCAACGACAAATACTCATTCAAATTCCGTGATTGTTAAAAAATGTTTAGTGAAATAAAATACATATGTTGCATACAAGTCAGCCCCGCCACAACATGTGGACCCATTCCCACTCAATATTCGTTCAAAATCGATTAGAAAAAAATTATGTCTCGCGGCAACGCGCGGCCAATATTGCTTGTTAGATTATTATTTTCTTAGAAGAAAACATAAAGGCCTGTTTAGTTGGCGAAAAATATCTCATTTTTCTAAGAAAATATTCATGTGAAAAGGAAAATATTAAAAATCCGTTTAGTCGCATTTATTTTCAACAATTTTTAAAAATAGTGGAATTCTCATTCTTACTTTTTTTCAACATTTTAAAAAAAATTGAAAAGCCCAATTTATCATTCTCACTTTTTTCTTTCTCATTTTTTCTCATTAAAAATGAAAAATGTAACTCCAACTAAACGGCTAAACGGGTTTACAAAAATCTCAACTCTTCTCTAAAAAAGAAAAACAATTCTCTTCTCTAAGAAATTACCAACTAAACGGCCAATAAGTTTCTAAAACCAACATTGTTTAAGTTGATATCAAGAAAGAACTTTTAAGCTTTGATGATAATTGCTTGTCTCTAGTTTGTTAAAAGCATTGTTGCAGAAAAATACATGTTTGGAGGTTTTTCAAAGGGTGGAATGTCAACAACCTCAATTGCTAAACATACACACTTCTCTACACTCAACTATACCTCTTGATGCGGTTGTTCAATCCACGTTATGGCTCCTTGACGGTTCCAAAAGATGTAATTTTCAAGATTAAAAGATTGATGAAAGAGCTTATTCTCAACTACATCAAGCTCTTCACCTATACATGGATTTCAAATTAATATAGAAAATCTTCCCTTGATTGGATTAAGTGGTCTAGTAACCCGGCCATGTAAAGCCCTCAAAAGTTCATTGGAATATTTCCAAGCATCTGGCTATGGTTTTCTAATACAATTGCCGTTAAACTTGTCTCGGTACATATTTAGCAGTCCATAGCCAGATAATGAAAACTATCACCTTTATACCAACTTAATTAATAAACTGTTGGTTATGTTGTTAATTAATAAACATGATACAGCTATAGTTGTTTATGCCGTTAACACTGCCAGGAGACTGTTTTGCGAGTGCGTTTTTGGGACATAAATACTCATGGAAATAGCAGACAAATTAACACCCTTAGCTAACTGGAAAATGCAAAAGGTCTCTGTAGGTGTATGGAGTATTGTTCGTAATTTGGTTTTCTTATTCTGTTGTGGCAGGATGTCTTTGGATATCGAGTGCATCAGTTGGATTAATGAAATTTGCGTATCTGTATTACAGAGGAAAATGGAGTTTAGCGGGGTGGGCGGCGTGGGAGACATGTGTTAGCGCTCCGTCGCGCTCTCGCCCACTGCAATATGTGTATGTTAGGTAAAATGGGTGGGCATAAAGCTGAGGATGGATGGACTTCCAATAATATCAGGATTCAAAAAGAAATATGGTTATTAATGTAATTATTATTTTGATTACGATGTACCTTCGTATCTTGTGGTCACCCAGGTTGAACTAACAGGTATGACCACTGAACAGCTATAACCACCGGTTTCAGCATTTCTGTGTATGCAGCCATGCAAATTTCTCGGCCATTTCATTCCATATCACAAATGGCAGATTTAAGCCGCTGTTACAGAAGCAGATGTCTGCGTGTTATTTATTTTCCAACTGTATAATTGTAAATAGGTTTAAGAATACTTACTCTAGATTTTGGGTATTCGTTATTTGTCTTGTCATTCGGCTTCTTGTTGCATCACCAGCTATAATAAGATCACTAATTTGGTGGGTACATGCGATATAATCTGTTAGAAAAAATTTTGTTGTTTTTTTTTCTGCTTTTCTATGTAGTATGGTTTATGCTGATATAAAA
This sequence comes from Tanacetum coccineum, assembly GCA_026074375.1. Lineage (NCBI taxonomy): Eukaryota > Viridiplantae > Streptophyta > Magnoliopsida > Asterales > Asteraceae > Tanacetum > Tanacetum coccineum. Next base: position 34,891 of record BQNB010019750.1, on the reverse strand, counting down.
GTGTAGGGTACCTGTTAGTGTTGCATCTTTGACATCAGCTTTGGATTGAACTTCGTTATAAGCCACAAAATTGAAGTAGTGTTCGGGAAAGGAATCGTTGGCTATTGGTTCGATCCTAGTGTATCTGCCGAAATTGAGAGTCGTTTTGTAGTCAAGTGTTCGTCGCCACTTCTTAGTGTCTGTGCACCCAAAGCGAATTGTACCTCTGTCTAGTAACATACAACAGAAGTTGGTCCGTTCCTTTGTTGTTACATTCTTGGCAATCCATTTGCAATAGACCCATAGTTCAATTGTTTTCCTTGTGTGTGTTGGTCTGATGTCTTGTAAAGTGATGATCTCAGGCTGCAAGACCGTCATTTTCCCTTTGTTTGCTGCTTGAAGGACTGCTTTACTCATTTCTGCCATTGTTCTGTCATGCAAGAGGAGTCATGGATTAGTTTAGCATGTATAGGAAGGTGTAGATACATTTAAACAATGGGCCATGGTGATAGATATATTTATTGAAGCAATAATATTGATAAGGCATATATGTATAACATTGTCTAAATTAAAAATAGTATGTTGTTTTGGAGTAGGATATATACGAAACCTGTAGTAGTCTTATGGTAGCAAGGAAGTCTTTGTACACTATGTTTTTTGTTGTGTTGGGTGTTTCTTGTGTTTGGTTTTTAATCAAGAGTTTTAGCTCTGCTGAAGATGTTACTCTGGAGAGAGCAACATACACTTGGCCACAGGTTCAGGAAGAAAGATGCTTATTTTTTCCAAAGATTGGCCTTGGCTTTTATTGATGGTCATTGCGTAGGAAACTTACAACTTTAAAACGTTGTGTTTAAATGTATTAGATATGTGTCTTAATCATATATTACATTGAACAAACGCGTCATTAGATCAACGTAAGTGGTCCAGGCCTCATATCAATGACACTTAAGGAGCCGTCTTAGTTCAGACCTATTTTTACGCTTTATCGAATTTAATTTTAGTTGAAACCCATTTTTACTCGTTATCAAGTATGTCTACATCAGCATCAGCTCTATGATTAATTAATTATCAACTACGACTCTAATCTTCCTGTTGTCATCCCATGGTTCAGTACTTGATCACACGTATTGTATTAGAAAACTTCCACATACCTTATGTCATTACTATCTCTGTCCAGATCAATGCTACAAATTCTTCAGCATTTTTTGTGCCGTGGCCCCAGAGCTCGAAGGAGCTTGGGGCTGAAAATCCAATTAGCTTGTACTACCAAACACTAAAGATAGAAGGTACAGAGTATAATGTCCATGCAATATCAAGCAATGACACCTGTACGAAAGAACTTTGTAAGCTATATTAATAGATATAAAATTATGTAGACATAAAATTAGTAGCGGTAATTTACAGATATTTTGGTGTTTTATAAGTGGTTCGAAAGTCCGATCTTCAATAAGTGTATACTTGATTAACCGATAAGTAAATGTCTTAGTACTTGTTTTTTCAGACTCGTATGTCACTCATAGTTAACCAAATATATATGTACATGAAGTACTTACCGGAACTCTTGGCTGATTTTGCAACCTGCATATTAGTGCGAAAAAAAATGAATTAGAATGACACGAAGTGTCAAACATAGCTAAAAATCGTGAATTTGAAAAAAAACACAGCTAATATAAACATGACATTTGAGACCTGAGATCTTGGTTTATGGGTATTGCATTTCCTCAGTTAGAGACTGACCTGAAGGAGAAATCGCCATTTCCACATTTTGGGCATTCCCAGTCATTTATGCGCGTTCCATCTGCAATAAGCAAGCGAAACAATGAAAAAAGGATCATAGAATGCAATCATCTGCCACGTAGTATATGCCTAAGTTAGATATAATATACCTTTCTTTTCAGATGGCTCTTTTGGAAAAAATCAAGACTGAGGTCCTACAACACCTGCTTGCTCCAACAATTGTGAGACAGGGTTGTGCGTCATTTTTCTACAACATTTCTGCCCGAGGAACAGAAAATGGTTTAGTAACAGAACCACCTCTCTCCCGAAAGGTCTTGAAGGTCGGTGTTTTTGGAAACTTCATGAGTTGGCCTACATACATCAATGCCGTCAATGGATGTGCCATCTGCCATCTGCAACCAATACACACATACGATTTATTGGAACAACTAAAAAATGACTTTATAAAGAAGATATGTGTTTAGAACTTTTTAAGGCGATTAATAGGTTTATACATCTTAATACATTTCATTGGACCTGTTCCTTAATAAAATACAAAACAGGAGCAACACCTCTTGCACTTCCAAAAAGAAACGTCTATCCCAGGCGCAACACCTTATGCGCAAAGGCAAATTTCTATTTTCTTTTATAAACAAATACAAATTCGAGTTCATTGTAGTATATCCTATATTCCCTGTCAAATTGGTTTTCTCTTGCTTACGCAAATGTTTTCACTCATATCGCGGATTAGCCAAATTTTAAGCTACACATATATCAGCAACAATAATCTCAACATCATATCCGGAAAATAATTTGTAGCAATTATAAATGCACATGCAAAATAATTATCACTTTAAAAACCCATAGTCAAATTCAGTGTATGTTGTTACCAGCTCCATAGCCTCTTTTGCATCCTGATTATCCTCGCCTGCTTCCGCGGCAGTTGCTTCGCACCCTTTTTTTGCCTTTTCTTTATTCCATTCTAACAACCCTTCACTTCCATCTTCCACCTCCTCGACTGCGAAACAAAAAAAAACATTAAATCATTATAGAGGCAAGAAAAAAACAAAACCTAAAAAGTAAAAAACATTAAAAAAAATCCTTTTCAGTTCAGGTCTCCAATATTGTTTCCGCATGATATTAATCTCGGAAGAACAAAAGTTATATTTTGAATCATCATCAGAGGTACATAAAATGTAATCATCAAAAAATATAAAACTATAAAATAAAAAAGGGCGTTATAAAAAGAGGCGTGTAGCTTCAGTTCAGGTCTCGAAAAAGCTTTCAACATGGTTTATATCAAAAGAACAAAAGTTATTTTTATTGAATCATCATAAGAATACACGCATCAGTATTTGGTCTTGCTTAGATGAAAGAAAAAGATTTGATGAGATAAAATCAATGGATATTGTTATGTGCTCTAAGACATGTTGAAATTATGTTCTTGTAAGATTTTTGTGTGTGTAGATTTCTCTGGAACTTTTGTAGATGAACCTAGGTGTTGATGTTGGTGTGCACGAATGGCAAGGCCATACATACAGATATTTTACAATTGTTGGGTACGTCTGGTGGGCCAACGACTTTTTTTCTTTTTTTTTTGGCCCAAGTCCAAGACGACATCGTATATGTCGCCTATTTAATTTAACATAATACTAATCCTCAAACATTTGACCACTGTTCATCAACAGTGGCCAAATGTTTGACTTGGGCCTTGGGCTCATTTGGCCCGGCCCAAGTAGTTTTTTTTTTTTTTTAGTTTAGTCCAACATCTAGCCCAACTTTTTTTCTCCTTTTTCCGCACGGTTAAATCTTTATAATCCCTCCCACCCCCACTTCTTTCGCTAAAAATAAGAAGGAAAAAAAAAATTTACGAGACGTGCTTTTATTTTTAACTATTTACAACTTTCTAGCGGCCTGGGTCCAAAAAAAAATGTTATGAGACCGAAAAAATAAATCCGCACAAAATACAATAAGAAAGAAAAAATGCGCCGAACTATTAAAAATGAGACCGAAAAAATAAACCCAAACAAAAAAAAAGCCCCGCAACAACGCGCGAAAAATTAACGCCCGCAGCAACGCGCGGGTCATTTTTGCTCGTTGTGTATATTACTAATACTAATGCGTAAAGTTCTAGAATTAGTGTCTTAGATTGTGACATTGATCTTTGGAATGAATTATTGTCATGTGATACTGTATATTAACAAAAATGAAAAAAAAAATAAAAAAAATCCTAGTTTACATAAACACTATGAATGATACGACCATTGTGTTTTTATTTTTATTTTGACATGAACATATAAGTGTAGATTATAGTGACAGGTAGATGTGCACAAACCAGTTAACGAGTTTCGGTTTCGGTTTGGTTAACACGAACTGGTTTTGGTCAACAAACCGGTCTAAACCGGTTTGGCCGGTTAACCGGTTCGGTTTGGAACCGGTCGAGTGGAAGAAAACCCCGAACCGATATAACCGGTTCCTAAACAGGTTTTTCGGGTTAACCGGTTTATGGTTTTTTTTCCGTTTTTCGTGATTTTATACGCAATAAACTGAATAAACTTCAACTTTTATTTAATAGAACACATAATACATCGGAAAGGAAAATACATCAAACAAATACATAAACTTAAAACATAATACGTCGGAAGTCGGAAAGCTAGTCGGACAAAGTCATATCAAACTCTTCTCCCCCGGAACCGGATCCGTTGGACCTAGCTTCGCTAGCAGCTTGATCTAGTGCGATTTCTTCATCGGAAAGTGGTGTCGCTTCATTTTCTTGCACCTCTTCATCCAAGATCTCTTCTTCAAAGTCAAGGGCGTTTTCAAGATTAGATGTGTGTTGTATACGCTCAATTTCTGTCAATGTGATCCTTTAGACAATACACATCTCCAAAGACGCCGGTGTTAGTCTTGTTCTTCGGATTGATAACACCCTTCCACTTGTTGAAAAAGCGGATTCGAAAGCTACCGAAGTAGCTTGTACACTTATTAAATCCATGGCTTTCCAGAAACCCAAAACATCAAAACCTGCAAACTCATGGGGCTCAAGATGGGAGATAAAATCTCCATCGACGTATCTCTCATATTCGGAGCTCGTTAAACGATCATTCCTTGCCCCTTTGTGTTTGTTTTCTTTTAACTTGTTTAGCAAATTAGTCATCGAATTCCCTTAATACGACCTCGATAAAGAAGCCGCACTCGTTGATTGAGTTGGGTTACCATATTTCGTATAATAAATATTATACAAACCTTCCAAAGAGTCTTTGAACCATTGTTTTGCCTTAGTTGCAAAGTCATCGTCAAAACACTCCAAATCAGTTGAAATCGACTCGATTAGTAACTCTACCTTGCTTACATTAAAACATGGATTCTAAGCGGCCGAACAAGTAATTACCGGTGACATTTTTTCAAAATATTTCTTAAGCTTTTTTAATTAGTTTAACCATACTTAAATATATATCACCATTAAGTTCAAATTCGGTTAGTTTTTACACATGAAGAATATTTGTTGCAATACCAATGGAGATATTGGATAATAAACCCCCGATAATATTTTTGTGGCATTGTTAAACACTTCAAGTAATCGGGTTGGATTTTCAATAGTAACCCGATTTTCAATCGGAAATGGATCAGACTTACCCGTATCGGCCAAAAGGTCATGAAAATATATCAAAGAATCTTTTTGTTTTAGACCACATTGGAACATATGATAAGTGGAATCCCATCTTGTTGAAACGTCCCAATTAGGTGATAAACAAGGTTTTCCCGCTTCTCTACAGATGTGAATATAGTATTGATAGTTTCTAGTACCCGATTTAAATATATCTTTTAACATTCGTTTAAAAGATTCTTTGATTGCATCTATCGCGGGCACCGCTAAACCGGATTGCACAACCAAGTTAATGATGTGTGCAACACATCGACTATGATAAAACCTACCCTCCATATGTGGATTGTATTTTAATGCAAGTCTACCAATTGCACGTGTATTGTTGCTAGCATTATCCAACGTAATTGACAAAATTTTCTTCCAAATTAAAATTGACAAACACTTTTCTCAACATTTTAGATAAAGCAGGTCCCGAGTGGGGAACCAAAAAGTCTTCGAATGCAATGACCCGCTTCATCATTTGCCAAGTTTTGGGCTCAATCCAATGTGCGGTAACACATAGGTACGAACCGGGCAAATTATGAGGAGCGGACCAAACATCCGTTGTTATGTTGACACTAGCATTTAAATTAAGAAAACCATCTATTATTAGTTGTTTAGCCGCTTTCCATAATTTCATTGCATCACGTTTTAGAGTAGTGCGACTTACATGATTGTACTTTAGTTGCATATGGTTTTGAAACACCCTCGTCATTTGAGCGTTGTCAAAGTGGTTGAATGGTAAGCCTTGTTGAATCACCAAACCCACGAATTGTTCACGAAGAACATCCGGATTGTACACAAAAATACTCCCATCTCTATCCACAAACGATTGCCCTGCTTCCAGAACCGTCTTGAGTGCCTTACAATGCTGATGCATGATATGATTCCTCAACGTCGAGTTGGATCCCGACGACAAGAAACTAAAGCAATGCTTACATTGAGCCTTGGTCGAGTTGTTCGAAATCTTGCAAAGGTTATAGTGTTGCCAAACCTCGGGGTTTCAGGTGGTTGTTAAAATTTGAAGAATCGTCGGTGCACTTGAAGAACCAACACCGGTGGTAGTTGAACTGGATTGAGTTGCCATTAGTGAAAGAAATTTGGTTTTGCTTTGGAAAGTGTTTTTTGCTTATGATTGTGAGTTGTGTAAGTTGTGATTGAATGTGTAACACAACCCCTATATTTATACTTAAATAAAATGGCAAAATGACAAACATTACACCCAAAAAGTCAAAAAAACACTCCTCCACGGGTCCTCCCACGTTTGAAAAGTAAAATTCGAATTTTGAAAAAATCAGCTGCTCCGAATTGGTTTGGAACCGGTTAACCGAAACCGGTTCCAAAAATCGGTCCCCGAACCGGTTGAAACCATAAAACCCCAAACCGGCAGTTTGGTCAAGAACCAGACCGGTTTTGGTCAAAACCGGGTTTGACCGGTCTCAGTTTCTGGTTTTTCCATCGGGTCGGTTCCTCGAACCGGTTTTTTTGCCCATCTCTAGTGACAGGTATGAGTGTCTAAACCATGGCCAAGTGGTAAGACGCTTAACCTTCTCACTAGAGGTCTAGGGCTCAAACTCCACTAGATGCACATGTGGGGGCTGTCAAGAGTAGGCTCGCAAACGGTCACGATGATACCTTGGATTAGTCCACCCACATATGAGTAAAATACTAAGGTTGCGTTTAGTTGGAGTAAAAATTTCCTGGTTTTGTGTTTTTAAATTTGTTTAAAAAAAGAGGAGATTTATTTTTCAGAAAACAGAGAAAACGTGTTCATGTGATACTGTTTTCCGTTCTCAAGAAAACAAGGGGGTTACAAATAAAACAAGGAAAACAAATAAAATGTGTTTTGTAGTTCCCTTTGTTAAGTTGGAAAATGTATGTTTTGTGTTTTGTAAAGAATCTTGTTGGAAAACAATGATTTAAACGCGATCTCTATTTTCCTTGTTTTCCACAAAACATTTTGTGGAAACAAGGGTGTTTTCCCTCTAACTAGACGCACCCTAACTCTCCCTGGATAAGTTTAATAGGGAAACACCTCCTCCGTTTACCCATAAGTATGATTATGTAACGACCGTGTCCCTATATTTATAGTGTATGATGATTAAATATGTAAAAAGAGCACAATGGTGCTAGTGTTTAACTCCATCACAAAGAGAGGGAGAGTTCTTGACAAAAAGCTAAAGCTTATCATAGATATCTCGAAAGAGTAATTATTTTGTACAAATGATTCTCATATACAAATTTTACAATTTACTGGTAAGAATACATGACTACATCAAATAGAATAATGATGTAAGTTTTTTCGTGTGAGGCTCTCATCCGATCCATATTTGGTAATCAAAGTTGACATCTCTTTTTTGCAAGTATGGTAAATGTGTGTCTGTCATTCATAATTGATACGGGAGAATATATAATGATACAAAGAGTATTCTAGATTCGGTCTTGAGCCCATTAAAATAATACAAGCTACATATCACATGGGCTATACAAAATACGGGCTAACAATCTCCCGCAGTTGGAACGGGAGGACACCGAACATTCAAACTGGTGCGAAACTCCTCAAATAATGCGGAAGGCAAACCTTTAGTGAAGATGTCCGCATACTGATAACGGGAAGGAACATGAAGAACTCTGACCTGAACAGCAACAACCAAATCACGAACAAAATGTATGTCAATATCAATGTGCTTCGTACGCTGATGTTGAACCGGATGGCATGATAAGTAAACAACACTAACATTATCACAATAGACTAGCGTAGTGAAAGATAAAAGAGTATGTAACTCACACAGTAGGTTTCTCAACCAACAAGTCTCAGCAACAACATTGGTAACACCACGATACTCTGCCTCTTCACTAGAACGAGAAAGCGTCGGCTGACGCTTAGAGGACCAAGAGAGTAAGTTGTTACCAAGAAATACACAGTAGCCAGAAGTCGATCTCTGAGTGGTAGGACTACCGACTCAATCAGCATCCGAATAAGCAATCAAGGATGTAGTACAAGATGCAAACAACTGGAGCCCATTGACAAAGTACCATGAACATACCTCAAGATCCTTTTAAGAGCCGATAAATGGGGTTCACATGGATCATGCATATAAAGACAAATCTACTGAACTGCATAAGAAATATCCGGATGAGTAAAAGTGAGATACTGAAGAGAACTTGCAAGACTCCGATAGAGAGTCGGATCATATACCGGATCACCATCTTGTCCTAGTTTAGACTCGGTATCACGGGAGTCCGACTAGGATTACAATTGACCATATGCGCCTTCTCAAGAAACTCAACAACATATTTCTTCTGAGATAAAAACATCCTCGAAGAATCACGTGTAATAATAATACCCAAAAAATAATTTTGAGAACCCAGATCCGTCATAGAGAATTCCTGATGTAAGGCAGTAATAATCTGTTGTAACAAAGCATGAGAAGAAGCCGTGAGCACAATATCATCAATATATAATAGCAAGTAAGCAGTATCCATCCCATGTCTGTATATAAATAAAGATAAGTCACAACGACTATGATAAAAGCCAACACGAGTAATATAAGATGCAAACCGCTATAATCAAGCTCGAGGGGCCAGCTTGAGCCCATATAGAGACCGCTGCAATAAACAAACATAATCAGGATGCACAAAATCCCGAAACCCGGAAGGCTGATGCATATAAACTGTCTCAGATAAACCACCATATAAGAAAGCATTCTTGACATCGAGCTGATGAATCGGCTAATGTCAAGAAGCAACCAAACTAAGAATGGTCCGAATAGTACCCGGTTTTACAACCGGACTAAAAGTCTCATCAACATCAACCCCCTCTAACTGGGCACTATCATTCGCCATAAGACGAGCCTTGTAACGAATAAGAGTGCCATCTATCAAATACTTATGGCGAAAAATCCACATACAATGAACAACATTGGTGTCAGTAGGACATGGTACTAAAACCCAAATTCTATTTTTAATAAGTGTAGTATATTCGTCACACATAGCATTTTGCCAATTTGAATCATTGAACGCATCACGATAAGATTTTGGTAATGAGGAAACCGAAGACACATGTAAATTGAGACGCTCAGTGGGACGATTAGTCCCGACACAAAAACGTATGACCATGGGATGAATCGAGGTAGGGTTCGGGTTAGTGGTTTGGGCCGCGGGAATGGGTTGGGTTTTGGTGACAAATTCTAAATTTTGTGCTGTTGTATTTTGGGTTTGGGCTGTGTCAGTTTGGAGTAATGTGTGGGTTTGGGTCGTGGAGTTCGGAGGATTGGCAGGTTGCGGCTCAGGTTGGGCTTGTTCATAATGGGTCATAGCCGAGTGATCAGGCGATTGGATATTGGTGGTGGGGTCTAAATTAGTAGCAATAGGTAAGGTATTAGGTAGTGGAGTTTTGGGTTCGTTTGTAGGTGGGACAACAGGAATGGGTTGAGGGATGATGTCCGGAGAGTCATCCAAAAAAGTGTAATTTGGAACGGAGGTAGGTTTAATAGAGTCATATGGAAAAACGGTTTAATCAAATGTAACATGGCGGGAAATAATAATTTTATTGGTGTGTAATTCAAGACACCGATACCCACGATGATTGGAGGCATGTACTAAAAGGACGGAGGGTGTGGCGCGTGGTTCCAGTTTGTGTTAAGGATATAGGTGAGGGTAACATAAACACCCAAATGCACGTAAGAGACTATAGTCCGGGTGTTTGCTAAACAAACGGGTGTAAGGTATTTCGTTGTTAATAGCTGTGGGAGGTAAAATATTGAGTAAATGCTCGACCATATTAAGGGCTTCGACCCAGAATGTTGGTGGGAGATTGACTTGAAAAATTAAAGTTCGAATGAGATTATTGATGGTACGAACCATACGTTCGGACTTGCAATTTTGTTGGGACGTTTTTGGACATGAAAAAAGAAACTGAATGCCATTTTTGGTAAAAAGTTTATGTAAGTTGTGGTTGTCAAATTCACCGCCATGATCACATTGAAATGACCGAATTTCACACTTAAACTGAGTATGAACATATGTACAAAACAACACAAATTTAGACAACACATCAGATTTATTAATTAAAGGATAAACCCAAACAAATTGAGAATAATGATCCATAAACAAGACATAATATTTAAAGCCGGAAAGACTCGGAATGGGTGAAGTCCACACATCCGAGTGAATACTATCAAAACAAGAAGTAACCACTGTATCAGAACTAACAAACGAAAGCCTCACGTGTTTGCCAAGCTGAAAAGCATGACAAAGAATGGGATGCTTCTCTTTATCACATGAAATAAAGTTATGAGAGACAAGACGACGAAGTACTTCACTTCCTAGATGTCTAAGATGTTGGTGCCACGTATGCTGACTGACAAGGAATGCATGAGGAATCAAAGAAGGAGTAGTAATGGGGTAAAGATCCCCCGTGCTATCACATCGGAGTAGCACACGACGCGTCATGAAATCTTTAACAGAAAAACCAAACTCGTCAAATTCAATAGTACAATGATTATCACAAACAAACTGACGAACAAATATTAAGTTTTTGACAATATGCGGAGTAATAAGGACATTATTAAGGTGAAGAGATTTAAAGGGAGTTGGCAAAACACTATGGCTCGTATTGGTAACGGGAATAGAATGCCCGTCACTAACCGAGACAAACAGATAAATACGCGTATTTAAAAGGGCTAATGGTCTAAAAATGGATCAAAGTATCCTCTTTTTCCTTTTGTAGGCATTCAACTTTTAATTATTCTTTTGTGTGTAACAAATATGCTAATCTTTCTATTGTAGCCATGGTTAGGGGGTAATTTGACGTGGCACCTTATTAACCCATTTTCTTGTTTTCCTCTTTTAGACAATGTTAGATCTTGCCCTTAAACTTTTAACTTTTGACATTTTTCACCCTTTAACCCTTTTAAGTGTTAACAACTTACACACTCTATTATATATCCCTACACTTTATTTATTTATATTTTCCACCCTTTAATACTACAAAGTTAATTGATTTTCAACAATGATAATAACAAAAGAAATTCCAGTGCCTTGACATTTCATTGATCATAAATGTTTAGGAATGACCATCAATTAGTGCTCGTATGATGTATAAAATGGGCTATTTTGTTGATGGTTCATTCATAAACTGTTAGCTTTCAGCTTAGTAGTACCAACCTGGTACTAATGAGTTTTGTTCTGAGTTTTGTTCGAATATTACAGACCCATACACAGTTAATGTTTACCAACCTATGCCCTCACATGTACAAAATGGGCATATTAACAATTGTTTCAACATCAGTCAAGATTCAAGGCAGTGTTTTGACTACTGCCTTGTTTTCCCAACTTCCTTTGGAGGATTCTTGCACTTGGCATCCTCAATGCAGCTTGTTGAGGTTGTTCTTGTGGATGCACTTGGTCCTGAGTTGGTTCTTGAGTTTGCTCCAGTTGAGTCAGGTCTATCTCAGCTTGATCTTCAGTCTGCTCCACTTGGTCTTCAACTTGTGTCTGCTCAGGTTCATGTTGAGTCTGTTGTGGTTCAGCTTGAGTCTGCTCTGGTTCATCTTGCAATCTAAACCATTTAGCAAAGCCAGAAGTCCCAACCTTCTTTTTACCTTGTCTTTTTTGTGTTCCACAGTTGACACATGTTTCCTTTTTGACCCACAAGCACCTCTACCTATTGACCCACTAGAACCACCTCTTGACCCAGTAGTACCTCTACCTCTTGACCCACTAGCACCACCAGACCCACCAATTACTCTACCTATTGACCCACTAGCACCACCAGACCCACTAGCTCCTCTACCTATTGACCGACTAACAACACCTCTTGAACCAGCAGCACCTCCTCTACCTCTAGACCCTATAACACCTCCTCTAGTCCCACTAGCACCTTCATCCCTCACTGGACCTCTCTGAACAACATCAACATCCTCAAAATCATCCACTAGTTGCTTCTTTCTAGGCATACCTACCACTCCTTTGGGTTTTAGTGTTTGTTCAACTATAGGTTCTTTACAACTTGATTTGTTGTGTCCAGGTTTTTTGTAGTTTGAACAACTTCCTTGTGAACCTACCTTAGAAACTCTAGTTGAACTACCACCCTCACCTATAACTCTGATTTTTTTATTTCTAGGTCCACCAAGCATTTTTCTAGGTTTTGGTGGCAAAACAGTGGAGTACATGCTCTGACTAGGCCATTAATTCATACCAGAGACTGGTTTAACATAGTTGTGGTAAGCCACAAAATACATGTCTGTTTCAAACCACGCTAGGACATAACTCTCAGGTACCCTATTTATCAAGAATATTACATTTATGGCATAAACACAAGGTAGTCTTGATAACTGCCACATCCTGCAACTACATGTCCTCTTACCTTCATCTACTGTGAATCCTTTACTCCCTGATCTCACCTCATAAAGATTCCCACCAGCAGGTATTACATGCCAAAACTTGCAATGATTGGTTATTTGTGTGAATCTAAACAAGTTATATAAAACTAACAGCATTGAATGGAAAATACCTTTGTTGTTCCTTCAGCCATTCCAATCTCTTTTTGATGTTGGGACATACCACAGGGTTTCATTTCCTACTAATTTCCATCATTTTGTTCATCCTTTCAAGCACAATCACTCTAATGGCTTCTAGCATAGTTAAGAGTGGCTTATGTCTGACATTCATCTGGTTTTTCTTTTGCTTTATCCTTTGCCTTTCTATTAGCTTTCATCCTTTCATCCTATATCTAAGCTCAATTAATTCATTTTCACCAGGACTAAGATAGTCAACTGAATTATCTAACTGATTGTCACTATCATCATCACTCTCATACTCAGTCTCAAAGTCAACTTCAACAGTACATCTCCTAATTTCAACAATATCTGATGCATCTTCACTAAAATTTTCATTTCCCTTGTCTTTAGTACTAGTCCTAGCTTCAACACCCTGTGTAGTTGATGAGGTGTCATTCTATACACTATTTCGGGGTTATTTAACCTCCTAAATCATGCAAATATGCCCAGATTATGTGCTTAATCCTTCAGGTTTTTAGCACTTGGATGACATTTGGAGGGAATACATGTTGATCCCTTTTGAACAAATCTTACTTAGCTTATTAAAGCTTAGTTGTGTTGGATAGATCCAAAACAACTATAGTAGAAACTAAGATTGAGAATATCACAAACTATGCGGAAACTAGTTTGTAATACTAAGAAGAACAATAAAATAGTTACAAACTTTTACTAAACTTTTAGCCTCAATATGAAACGATCACTCTGAATAGTGATAGGGTTACAAAATAACCCTGAAGCTACGAATATCAAAGATGTACTCCTAACATTATGCCCTAGGACCTCCTTTTATACACCAAGGAGTCCTACAAGGCTTACAACACTTTCCTAACTTATCATGATCTTTTCTATAAACAAACGTAATCTCCTAAACAAATAAGTTATACATATCTTCTTTACAAATAACTAATACTTATCTTCATAAGTATTCTTGTTCTCCAATCAATCTTTGATCTCATCTTTGTCAGCATAATCCTTCCAGCAGTAGTAATCACTCAGCAGTTGTAACTGAGCACAAGCAATATTAACCACTTAGAAGTTTACTCTAGCAGTATTAACATACACTACCAGTACTAACTTTTGTACTAGCAGTAGTAACTACTTAGTATATTTTTAGTCTTCATCTCTAAGCAGTCTTAACTTCTATTAGCAGCAGTAACTTTATGCTAACAGTACTAATATATACTAATAGTAGTAACTAGCAGTAGTAACTTTTACACTACCAATACTAACTACTTAGCATAATTTTCATTAGTATTAATAGCAGCACTAAGTTATGCTTGACTATATACCTGAGCAGTAGTAACTCTAAGAATTATCTTGAAGTCTTTTAATCCCAACAATCCTCCCCGAAACTTAATGTTCATCTTCTGAATATTCAAGTTTTTTCATTAAAAGTCTTCATCACTATCAGGAGGATGTATTCAAACACTTCATTGACCTTTTTCCTGCTTTGTCATGAGCTTAAGTAGTTGATAGCACATCTCATTCCAATGATCAGCTTGAAGCTTTTTGTTCAGCATGTTTGAGATTGTTATTAGTGTAAGAGGATATCTTTGCTCAACTAACATAAAGATATGTAGATTTTTAAACCTTACAAAGTGTACTCCACATGTATCAAATAGCTTCTAAATAGTCACTTTGTATCCCTGTAGATTTATCCATACTTCACTTTTTATGTCAAGTTCAAACATTACCTTCATATCACCCCATAACACTCTTTCATATTCATCCTCTGGCCTTGTATTCCCATGTTTAGCTTTAACCAACTTACAGAGGGTCTCTAAGTCTTCTCTATCAATATTCTAAAGCATCTTGATCATTGATAAGTATTTTTTTGAACTTCCATAAGCTCTTATCAATTGAAAGTATACAAACTTTCCTTCTTTAACAATCTTGTATTTAACAATCACTGGAGGTTTGGTGGCTAGAGGTATAGCATCAATTTCTACCTCATCATATTTAACTATCTCAATATGCTTTTTCATCTCTGTCTCCTCTTGATCATCATCTTTTTCAGCTTCTACATGCTCATCTATGTTCTGCTTCTTTAAGTTATCAGATTCAAGCTCAACCCCTACTCTTTTAGAACTTCCTTCTATTCTTGTCTCACTGCTTTTCACCAAAACTATATTCATGTCTACAAAAGTGTTTACCCTTTTCATCTCTTTATCAAACATCTCCTGGATCTCATGATAACTTTTGCTCTTCAGCTGATTGTGTTTGTATCCATCCATGTTCTTCAAATAGGTAGACATTGTATTTCTCTTTTGTGCCTTAGTTGGTGGCTTGCTCATTTTCTCTTGAGCTCTTAATCCTGAAAAGTGTTTCCTTCTCTTCTCCAAGAGTTCTATAAATAATGTTGACTTTTCTTCAATACTCAACTGTTCTTGTTCTTCTGTTTGCATTTGTTAAGCCAATTGAAAGTCAGCATCCATCATAGCTTGTGTGTTATCCCATGATTCAAGTAAAGCTATGATGGCTTTTTCTTCCTTTAGTCTTGAAATCCTCTCTTCTTCTTCCAATTCAACTTGTAGTTGAGCTTCAAGATTTCTAGCAACTTCTTCATCTATTGCAATTTGAACTTTCTTCTTCAAAGGTTTTTCAGGCTCAACCATTTTTGCCTTGCCTTTGTCTTTAGCCTGTAGAAGTTTGTGATGCTTGTAAATGTGATGATGTTGTTTTGAATTCATTTGGCTCTTGAACTATAACCCCTCTAGCCTTGGGTCTTGTAGTTGTAGTTGTTGTAGCAACAGATGTAACAGCTTTGGGTTTAGCTGCTTTGATTTCTATTAGAGTATGAGCTAGAGTCAACTCATCAATAGTTGTTGTTAGAGCATTGGCAGTAGTAACTTTAACATTAGCAGTAGTAACTACTTCACAGTAGTAGTAACTGGATCAGCAACACTAACTTCCTTTTCAGCAACTTCTTTTTCCTGCTCTTTCAACACATCTGTATCAAACATCAGGTTGTCATCATTTATCTCTTAAGTCTCATCCACCAAAGTCACTTCTGCATCAGCATCAAGATCAACAATTTTTCTCTTATGTTTGGATGCATCCTCCTGAGCACCCAAACTAACATCAATAGAGGATTCTACCCTGCTAGCTGAACCAACCTTCCTTAATCTCTTGAACCCTGGTGTTCTTAACTTCCTTCTCTTTACTAAACTCTTTACTCTTCTTTTCAAGCTCTCAATCTCCAAAGCTTGATTAGATTTTGTAGTCTCTAGAGCAAGAACTCTTGATTATAATTGGGTACAAAGATCCATCAATTCAGTAAGTTGCATTCTATCCTTACCACTTTGAGGTGGATCACAAGAAGGGGTAGCTACATGCTCCTCATTGATAGCCGCATCAGGGATAGGCTTTGTAGGACCACTGTCCTTCCTCTGTTTCCTTCTTGACTTTTTCTTTTAAGGTTTAAATGAAGATGGTTGAGTATGAATGGGTGTGGAATGAGAATCAGTAGGAGCAGCTGAATCTTCACCCATGTCTTTAGTAGCTTGAATCATCATTGTTTCAAATAGAGGTGTGATCTTTCTAGAAAAACCCTTTCCTGGTCTCTTCATGTTAGCAAACACCTTCTTGGTGTGAGAAGGTATAACATAAATTCCTTTATGTCTGGACATTCCCTCAACTTGTTTGTCTAGGAAGACTTACACAAACCTTGGATACATAAGAAATTTTACCCCACCCTCTAAGTTCTTCACCATATTGTAAAAAATGTACTTGGAGAAGTTGAAATTTTTATTTGTGGCAAGACATATGATAGCAGATGCCATAGTGCTACTAAATTCATTCCAGGATGTAGTCTTAGCACTACGACATTGCAGTATGGTATGGATAGGGAATTTCCATTGGGATGAAAAATAAGCTTTATAGAATGTAAGCTTTTGAGTAAGATTTTCATACCCCATTCTTTCCAATTCTGCAAAAATGGTAGCAGTAGGTAGATAATCTGTTCCTTCAGCATCATCCAACTTAAGATCACTCCTTATACTCATCTCAGTGATGATTACCTTCTTTTTGTTTATTAGGGTTTGTATCTGACGCTCCTCATTAACTGTCTTAACCTTAGCAAATGTCCAGAACTGTTCAATACAGGTAGTATAAATGGTGGGATTAACCATTAACGCATATTGGACAGAATTTGTATTCAGAAAATCAATAATTTCCTCAAACCCATTACTTTCTTCGGGTTTCTCCAAAAATGCAACCAAATTGTGAGTTTCAGCAAACTTTAGGGTCGACATTGTGATGGGTTTTGATAATTAAAGATGAAATTGAGTTAGGGTTTATGATTAGAGAGGATAACAAAGTGTAAAATAAAACGAATGAGTGATTAAAACCCTTAATCGAAGTATTTATGAAATCATCCTCAACAACATTAACTTGAACTGGCAGCATTAAGTTAAGCCTAACAGTATTAACTAACCCAGCAGTAGCAAGTTATGCCTGACAGCATTAACTTACGCCTAATAGCAGTAAGTGTTTGCCTAGCAGCATAAACTAATACGGGCAACAATAAATTAAGTCTAACCGCATTAACTTAAGCTTAACAGCATTAAGTTTAAGCTGAGCAGCATTAACTTTAAGACACCAGTATTAACCCTAATTTCTTTCCAAAAAGCATTTCCATCATCAATTTTGATTCTCACAAGCTCTCTTTCTGTTTTAATCTCTCAATATCTCTTATTTCTTTTTCTCACCAATTCACTCTTTCTGTTTTTATTTCATAAATCTCTCTATTCTTTTGAGCTCATAATTTCTCTCTGTCTAATTTTGCTTTCTTTTAATTCTTTTAAGCTTACCAATTCAGACAGTTGTGTACAATGTTCCATCAATTCCATTAGTTTCATGCTGTCCTCCCTACTTCTAAGTGTGTTAACTCTTGAGAGAGGTGGATCATTGGACTGTTTAGATGCAGCCTCAAACCTAGTTTGAGCTTTTGCACCCCCTAATATGGTATCTTGGCACCTGAGACCACTACCTGAATTAGCTCCCTAAGGAAAAGACTCATTAAGTGTTGCCATAGATTGGGTCCTATTTATGTTACCAATGTACTGCTCTGCTTCTAAGCTAGAAGTAGTAGTGACAGCCCTTTCCATTATGTCTTCCCACTCCTTAATGACAGTCTCATCTGTTATAAGTGGAATAGGTCCACTAGACTGAGATATCTCAATGGTCCTTTTGGTTTTCCTAGGTTTTTGAGTCTTTTTGAGTTAAGATTATGATAGAATAGTGATTGGTTCACGATTAGATAGTGATACAGTTGTGGATGTGTGTTGGGGTTCAGTGGGATTTCTTGATCCTTCACCTATTTCTGCTTAATGATACATTCCTTTTCATCCAATCTTAATTAACCTCCCCTCAAACAATACTTCAAAGATTAAGTAATCCAATGCTAGCAATCAGAAAGTTAAACCTGCTAACATCAAAAGCCTTTGTGAGAAGATCTGCAACATTATGGTCTGTGTGAATCTTGATCACTTGAATCAACTTCTTCTCATAAGAATCTCTGATGAAATGGTGCCTAATCTCTATGTGCTTGGTTTTAGAGTGAAACACTGGATTTTTCACAATACAGATTGTACTTTCATTATCAATGTAAATCTTGGTGTTCATAAAGTTGAACCCATAATCAAGCATTTGATTTTGAATCCATAACACCTGTCCACAGCAATTAGCAGCAGCAACATACTCTGCTTCAGTAGTAGAGTTTGCAACTATAGTCTGCTTTTTACATTGCCATGAAATCAACCTTTTGCCAAGAAATTGACAACCTCCTGTTGTGGATTACCTGTCAAGACTAGCTTCAGCATAATCAGTATCTGAAAAAGCTTCTAAGTCAAATGGTGAATCCCTAGGATACCAAAGGCCCAATTTGGGTTGACCTTTCAAGTATCTAAAGATCCTCTTTACAACATGAAGATGTGAGACTTTAGGAGTAACTTGGAACCTTACACAAGCATAAACAGCAAACATTATGTCAGGCCTAGAAGCTGTTAAGTACATCAATGATCTAATAATTGATCTGTATAAGTAAACATCTACATCCTTAGCTTCTTCATCCTTGTGCAATGCCCTGTTAGTCTCTATTGGAGTGCTTGATGTTTTTACTGAAGAGAAATCAAATTTCTTCAATATATCAGCCACATACTTGTCTTGGCTAATGAAGATTCCATCATCTCTCTGCATGACCTGCAACCCTAAGAAGAAAGTGAGCTCCCCCATAGAACTCATCTAGAACTTCTTGTGCATCAAACTTTCAAACTCTGTACATAAAGACTTCTTAGTAGACCCAAAGATGATGTCATCTACATACACCTGCACTAATAGGATATCACCTTTGTCCTTCTTGATAAACAAAGTCTTATCAATGATTCCTCTCCTAAATCTATTTTCTAATAAGTAGGTAGACAAGGTCTCATACCAGGCTCTAGGAGCTTGATGGAGACCATATAAGGCCTTTTCTACCTTGTAAACCTTGTCAGGAAACTGTGGATCTTCAAAACCAGGAGGTTGACACACATACACCTCCTCTTCAATAGTACCATATAAAAAGGCACTCTTTACATCCTTCTGGTACACAATGAACCCCATAAATGATGCATAGGCCAAAAATAACATGATTGCTTCTATCCTAGCAACAGGAGCAAAAACCTCATCATAATCAATTCCTTCTTCTTGGGTGTAACCTTGTGCAACCAGTCTTGCCTTGTTTCTAACTACTATCCCTCTCTCATCTTTCTTGTTTCTATAGACCCATTTTGTTCCAATGGCATGCTTGCCTTTGGGTAAATCAACCAATCTCCAAACCTTCTGCAAACTAAATTGTAGCAACTCATCTTGCATTGCCTTTATCCAGCTTGGATCTGCCAAAGCTTGTGTCAACTTCTTGGGTTTTATTTGTGAGAGAAAACAGGCAAATAAGCAGTTTTGATAATCTTTGTGATTTGTTCTCCTATGCTTTTTGATGTAACTGACCATAGCATGTTCTTCAAAAATCTTGGTCATCCTCCTTGTTTGAGTAGCTGAATTTATGTCTCCAATGATCTGGTCTTTAGGATGATCCTTGTGTATTCTGGTTGTGGGAATAGGACTGACATTCATGGTTGTTTCTAAGTTGTTAAGGTTAGTCTCTGCACCCTCATCTTCGTCATCATACGCACCACTAAAGATACCAGCATTTAGAAGATCAGCAGTATCCTCCAAATCAGGCATAGGAGGATCAGTTGGAAGATCATCAGTATTAGTAAAACTTTCCCCAGCGGCACTAACAAATGGACTAATAGTAGAAACTCTGTTAGTGCTGTTAGCATAACCTTGCTTCTGTTGAACAAGCAAATGATCTAATTCAACTCTAAAATGTTGCACATTCTGGTCACCTTCTTTATTTAAAGCTCCTCCTTCCTTCTCTTGACCATTTCTTTTACCCTTATTTGCTGGTTCTTCATTAGTCTTTTTACTAGCATCATCAGCAACTGCATCCTTTGAGCTCTGTGGACTATCATAAAGTAATGGTAGCAGAATATATTGTTGAGTAGGTACTGCATCAACATTATACTTGATACTTGCATTCTTATTAGTTTGATTCCCTGCAGTAATTGGCTCATAATTCATAGAGTTTGTTAGTAAATTAATATCAAAGAGCCAATCTGGTCCACTTCCTACAACATTGGGTTTGTTTTCAAGAAATGTTATGTGCAGGTGGTATGTGCTTAATTACACATATGATTTTCCATTAAAATCAGACTTAATTGACCAAAAACATACCAAAAATACATTGTATTTGTATGTTTTGCATTTGTATTGTGCAGGTAACGGATATCTAAGAAAAGGACAAAAATGAAGCCAAAACGACAAAATCGAGCACGAGAACGGAAAGAGCATGAAAGAAAAGTCAAATCAAAGCCAAAAGTCAAAAAAAAGTCAAATAAACCAAAGTCAACCCCGACAAAGTCAAAGTCAAAGGCGGAGCCGATATCGAAGAAGTGTTAAATGGGCCAACTCGTCCCCATCTAATGGGTCGGGTCAGCCCATTAAGACATTACATGAAGCCTTACAAGTCAAATAGGCCCAAAAACCCCTTCTTTTATACTCGACCCAAATCAATGAACAAGCCCAATCCCTTAACTTGAGTTAACAGCCCCAATCAAATAGCTGTTAAAGTGTTAGCCCACAAAGGACGAATCATGCAACACCTCTTCTAACACCCTCAAGGGCTGTTTTTGCCAACATCCCTAAACTTATTACAACCAAGGACCACCAATATAATTATACATATAACAATGAGGGAATTTTATTACAAAATCCATAAACCTTCACCCCTGTTACCCAAAACAGAGATACAAACACAAACACCATTTTTCCCGCCCTTTTTACTATTTCTATGTCTTCTCCCCTCAAACCCCTGCACTCTGTAACTAAATAACAAAACCATCACCATCCTTTCATAACCCCACATCACATGGGACATTGGCCATGTTGGAAATCCTATGAACCCTCATTCGTTAAAGGATAATGACAAGAAATCAAGGGTCAAGATTGCTAGGATTGGAGAGCAAGCAAAATTGAAGGCCAAGATTAATTTTGAGATTCACCTCACACAACAAACACACATGGCTTTCCTCTCACAAAGAAAGCACATCAAGAAGCTCAAGACTTAGACCTTTTTTTATATAAATAGGGCATTGTAAGCCATTTGGCACTTAATCTTTATCTAGCTTTTTACTTAGTTAATTTTTATCAGCATTTTAGTACAATAGTTAATTTGTCTTTCAATATTGTAACTTATTTTTAGAATTAATGAAATTTCAGTTTTCAAGTTTTTCCTTGCCTTTTTAAAGTTTATGCAGTCAAGTATTTTATAATCACAAGTTATTTCTATAAGTTTCTTAAGCTTATATAATCTGTTTTTAACTTATTTAAAGCTTTTACAAAAGTTTTTGAAAGGTACTGTTTCATGGAATCAAGGATTTTAATTTTGAGCTTAATGGATGATAAGCTAGCAAATGATGAGCTTATGGGTGCTTAGATTTGCTAATTTATAAGCTGGGTAGGATTTAGTGCTTATTAGGGGCATTTATTCCCTGTTTTGAGCAAGGGAAGAAGGTACACTCAATTTTTCATTTTTTTCTTATTACTTTCGCTTTGCTTATTTCTGGCTTATACTGCTTATTGCTTGTTCCTAGCTGCTTATTTATGCTTATTTATGTTATTTGATGATTATGTATGCCTAGTTGTAGTTTAAAAAAATTAAGTGTGCAAGTTTTTCTTATATTCTGTCTTAAATTAGCTTAAAAAGTTGCATAATCTGTTTCAGCTTATTTGAGTACTTATTGGTTGATGAAATCTGTTTAATATTGATGTTATAGCTTATATAATATCTGGTCTTGTGGGTTTGTGAATTAAATCAACACTAATCAAGTAAAAAGATTGTTAAAACAGTTTTAAAGGGGTGTTTGGTTTAACTGCTTTCATGGGTTATAATGGGTAAAATCTAAGAATCATGGTTTATATAAGTTGTGGTTAAAACTATAAATTCATAAGCTCATTTAATCAGCTCTTTTGGTTAGATCTTTGAAACTTATGATTGTGTGATGTTTCTGTTTCTATTCATATGTTAAAACAAGTTGGAAACCAAGTCTTTAAGCCTGCAATTGTGGTCTTTGTTTTTTTTGCCAAATTATGTCAAGTCTCACTAAGTCTTAAAACTTTGAAAAACTGCTTTTTCAAATGATCATTGTGGCTTATCAATTATTTCAAAATACCTTTTGAAAGTTGATACATGTTCTTTGAGGTCTAAATTTTATCTATTTGAGGGTTTCAAGTCCATAAGGATCCATTTTGTTGCTTATTTTTAAGCCCAAAAGTGCCTTCCTAGGCTGTTCTCATTGACATTTGCCATTTTACTTATTTGTTATTCTGTGCTTATTAGCTTGTTTCCTAAGCTTAATTTAGTTTAGAATTGCTTATTAGGTGTAGTTAGGTATCTCATTTATAGCTTACTATTTCTCTTTTTGGTATGCTTATTGGGGCCTTAAAATGACTTATCAGTTAAGCATTTATAGACTTATTATAAATCGTTCAAAACTAGTCACCTTTTTTGTGTGCTTTAATTCTTGCTTATTTTAAGTTTTTGCTAAAAAAGTCACTTTTTAAAACTTTGCTTTTTTTTTGCACTTTGTTTTATAAGTTTGTTAAAAGAAAACTAAAAAAATTATTTTTCAAAAAGGAAGCACAAGAATTCGGACACTCGTGACTCCCTTTACACACCCACACTCTGTCCATCAACACACATTCATTGCCACTAGCACCATATAGGGCCATCTGTGGTTTTACCAAATCTAAAATAGATTTTTCAACCATTTCTTTGGCCCATATAGACCTTAAAGCAATTCGTGGCTTTATTTGGGCTTATTCGTGCTTTTCAGTGAAGGTTGTGTGGTCTTTTTATATTTTTCTTGCCTAATCTTTCTCATCATTTAAGGACCTTTCCTTGTTATTCTTTCTTTATTTTTCACCTTTATTCTGCTATTTTTTCTGAATTTTGGATAGATTAAATATTTTAAAATGTCATTTTAAAATAGAATTCTTAATACAAAAATAGTTTTTTTTAGTTTTTAGAATTAATATTTTTAGGTTACAAATAATTTAAAAACTTTTTTATTCATTTTTTTTTAGATTTTAATTTTTCATTTTTTTTGCTTTTAATTTAAATTTAGAAATTAGTTTTTAATTATAAAAAGTAGTGAAAAATATTTTTCTGAGTTTTTATCACATATTAGACTTTTCTAAAGTAGAAAATCATTTTTTAGAATTTTTAGTTGTTAATTTGTTATTTTCTAGAATTTTAAATTGATTAAATAGGTTTTTAATTCATAAAAAAATATTAATATAAGTTAAAAAATATATAATTCATTTTTTTAGAATTTTTTTGTCTATTTTAAAGGTATATTAGAAACTATGTTTGCATTTGTTTGGGTTAAATTTTGATCATTAGTTGATAATTTAGACGCCGTTTTTAGGAAATTACCGATTTAGTCTTTTTTTAGTTTATAATTGTGTTGCTTTAATTGTTTTTACGTTTTTAGAATTGCATTAAATTTCTTCCTCGTTGATTTAGGAAAACCAATCAAAATTCTTTGTGTCATTCAAACATCAATTATCTAATCGACTCTCGACTTTCCATTTGTAGTCCTCGTTGGGGATAAATCGACCGGGAAGGGATTTCACTTACTTCACACCGGTTTCTACCATTGAGATTTTTTTGTATAAATTATCCTTATTATATATTTATAATTATTTATATTTATATATATTTAAAGGGATAGTTTCAAAAATCTGTCACCGACCATGGTCCAGTAAACTTTTATCAGTCTCGGATTTATTATTCTTACTATGGGCCTTCTTTTGAAAAATGCCACATCGGTTTGCGAAGCGACCCATGGTCAATACTCTTTTTTCAGCCCACGTTCCCTTATTATTATTACATCCACCCTCTTAACCGGACTGACACAGAATCGGAACGCGAACTACCGACCATACTCCTGTGGTACCTTATTTCTAGGCTTCGATTTATGATTTTATTTTATTATTATTATTATTATTATTTTTTTATTATTATTATTATTATTATTATTATTCATTATATATCTAAATGCCCCACTATTTCAAGTCCTGTGGGTCTTTTTTAACTACCTAGATCAATGATAGCGGAGCCATCAGGGAGATTGGTAAGACTCTTTATTTCCTCACCTACACTGACAAAACCTCGATTTGTTGTACCTTTAATTTTACCAGATGGAATCTCTACGTACGGTATCTAACCTAAGAATCACAAAAACAAAGAAACTTTATCTTATTTAACAATTATAACGTTATTAAAGCTGATTGGTGGGAGCAAAAAAAAAGCCACAACAATTTAACCTCTATGAGATCTAAAGAGATCAATCTTCTCACACGCATTAGCATCTTAACTTTTATTTTAACTTTATCATTTTTCGTTCTTTGCAAAATTTTAAAGTTAAGCAAACGCTCAGTCTCGAAAGTTAAGGGGAAAGCTAGAGTGCATAACTCGGTCAAGTCAAAAGCTACCTAATTCTATGGGCCTACTTATTTCTATATTTTTATATTTTCCTCTAAATATAACAATAAAAATATAAATTTTTTGGCTAAAAAGGGGTTACAAGGGACACAACAGGCACAAGCAAGATCATATTTCGATAGAAATCCCCTCCCACACTTAGAGCCGAACATTGGCCTCAATGTTTAAAAATGTCGGGTGCTACCCCCACACTTAAGGACGAAAAGGGCAAATTCTAGTAATTCTAAGTGTGAAAAAGGAAACACAATATATACATGATCATGATTGAGGATTCCAAAATAAGCAAAAGATCAAAGACCGGGCGATTGGATGATTAAAAACAAGCACAGGTCTTCATGATCTTAAGGAATCCTGCAAAAATGGAACCACATACCATAGAAAGAAGCACGTCCTCGCACTTGGGCTATAAAATCACACACTCTTTTTTATTAAGAAAATAGAAAGAAGAAAAGACACGGGTTGCCTTCCGAGAAGCGCTTGTTTTTGTGCTAGTCTCTAGCTTGACTCTCCCTGAATTTCTTTGTCCTTGGGGTGAAAACTGACCGAAGATTCGGTCATCAAAGAAATTTCTCTTAAGATATGAAATTTATCAAACATAAAATTTATCAAACATAAAATTTATCAAACATCTGATTCATTCAAGATATCAAACATATGGAGTTTTCCGTGAAAAAGAGAAAACTCCATTGATAAAGAAGATCCCAGAATCGAAAACTACATTTTGGTCTCCTAACTCGAATGAATCAGATGAGAGGGATCTAAAATTATCCTCAAGAAAAAGTAAGTCAAGATAGAATGATAAGCGAGAAGAATTAACCATGCCATGACGAATTCGGTGAAGAATTATGTCTTGCATGGACTTATCAGAGGTTAATTCTTCAAACAGAGGTGGGATTTGAACGGTACTGTGTACCTCATCCATTATGGTCTCTGTTTCGGGCTCATCACAATGCTCGTTCTAAAATTTAAAAATTTGATTATCATAATTCAAAGTGGATTCAGAATCGAGATCAGATAGATTAGTGTATGATGTATCATACAAATCAAAGAAAGAGTCAAGAGAATCCAGGGGTGTCACGGATACCCTTGGGATTGGAACGGAGTTATCACTATCCTTTAAAGGATTTAATTTGATTTCCTTGTCCTCTATTAAAAAGGTATCGGGTGGTTCCCCTATAAGAGTATAGATCTCTGACTTATCGGCATCTGAATGATCATCCTTTAATAAATTTTCAAGAAAAGGGATATCTCCCTCAGAATCATAAATTTCATTATCAATTTCAAGAAGTTTTTCGATTAAAGACTTAGTCGTGCTAGGTTCATCATCTTTAAGCTCTTTAGGAGGGAGATCGCTCAGGATTTCATTGTTTAATAATTCTTCAAGAAAAAGAATATCTCCCTCCGAGTCATAGATGCCATTATCAATACCTGGTGGTATCGAGTCATCTAGAGAAAGAAAAGCGCCGGTCACCTCCAAAAGCAAGTCAATTTCCCCGGAGGGAGTAAGAGAAGGGAAGAGAGACTTAACGACAGGGTCAAGAGAAAGAGTGGGACCGCCACTCCAAGAGAATTTTTTCAATAGAAGGTTTCAAACACAAAGAATCAACAATATCAATATGATAAACAAAATGGTCGGCACATCCTGTAAGATTCTCTAGAGCTAGAAAATTTTCTTCTTGAAGCTGACATGGATATGGAATCGGTGGCTGATAAGGATAGGCTTCGGGTCTTCCTTAGGTTTTAGTGCGGACAATGGTAGAGTTTCTGGAGGTAGGACAAGTGGTGTGCTCTTAGAGCTAGCAATTTCCACCACTTCTGTTATGGTCTCCGGTTCTTGTTCTTTTTCTTATAACGGAGAAAATAAGAAATGAGGAAGAAAGATCCATCCAAGTCAAGTATTCATACTAGTAAGCATTTACAGCTCAAATAGTGGTACTGCCACTACTTTTCTCTTTAATATGATTGTCATCAAAATAGAATGCATCATAATCCGGAAGAGAATAATCAGAATGAGAAGTGGTACTGCCACTACTCTTCTCTTTAATATTAAAGCAAAATGTTTCATAATCAGGTGAAGAATTATTAAAATGAGAAATAAGGGTGTCGGTCTCCTCCACGAGAGAGTCACTATCCTCGTAGGGAATAAGAGATGGGGAGGGAGACTCGACCACATAATCAGAAGAGGGACTGGGATTGCCACTCATAGAATTGTTTTCAATAGGAAATTTATCGCACAAAGAATCAACAATATCAATTCTATAAACGAAATAGTTGGCACGTCCCGTAGGATTCTACAAAGCTTGAAAATTTTCTTTTTTAAGCCGAGATGGATATGAAATCAATGGCTGAGGAGGATTAGGCTTCGGGTCTTCCTTGGGTTTTGGTGTGGACAATGGTGGAGTTTTCGGAGGTGGGACAAGTGGTGTGCTCTTAGAGCTAGCAATTTCCACCACTTCCGTTATGGTCTTCGTTTCTTGTTCCTTTTCTTGATAAACAAGAAAATTAGAATGAGAAATAAAAGATCCATCTAATGTCAAGCCATCCATACTAGTAATCACATTAAGCTCAGCAAGTGGGTCTGTCTCGGTGTTGCTCGGTAGCACACCTAATGGTTTCTCTTGAAGATCTTCAGCCATTTGACCCATTTGATTTTGTATTAATTGAAACGCGGCTTCTTGATTTTGGTCATAAGTTTCTCGCATGCTAGCAAAATGATACTCAAGAGCTTCGACTTGTTTAGTAAGAGCGGTAATGGCATCAATTTGAGTTGAGGTACCACCACTACTCGAAACTTGAGGTTTATTTCTACAAGTTTGAACTCTGGCTTTATTCTCGATAGTGGTTAAAGCTTCTTGAATATTTCTCATCATCAGATTTCCACCTGCTGCGGTATTTAGAGAATCTTGATCAGATTGACTCAACCCGTTATAGAAAAAATCTATTTGGTGAAGGAGTGAAAATCCGTGATGAGGACATTTCCTTAATAAATCTTTGAATCTTTCCCAAGCTTCGGTAAAAGTCTCACCGAAAACTTGTTGAAAGTTCGTGATTTCTTTTCTGAACTCTCTTGTTTTAGAATGAGGATAAAATCGATTCAAGAACTTTGATACTAAGTCATCCCAAGTCTTGATGGAATTCGGAGGTTCATTTTCAAGCCATGACTCGGCTGCTTCTTTAAGTGAAAACGGGAATAAGATCAACTTCACCACATCATCAGGCACTTGGTTTAGTCTTAGAGTTCGGGTTATTTGGTAAAATCTCCTGATGTGTGAATGAGGATCATCATTTTCAAGACCAAAGAAAGAATTGTTACTTACGAAATCAAGTAACTCGGTTTTTAGTTCAAATTCACTTGCTAGAACGGCAGGAACAACGATAGCATTCTCAATACCTACGATAGGTATTCGGAGTAGCTCTTCCATCGGTCTCAAATGATCGGCCATTTGGACGTCTTCAACGTTCTCGTCCTCTCCTTGTATATGATCATGAAAAAGATTATCGGACTCGGATTCTTCTATTCGATGAAATTGTAAACTTTTCTCGGGATTGGGAAAATGTAACTCGATTTGGTTCGAGGAAGATTGCGTGCTCATGCACCAGAAGTAAAACAGAGGAATTTGGTTTTTCATAATTTTTAGAATTTCTTTGTAAATCTTTATAATCCTCATTTTTACTTTTATCTTTAATATATATATAAAAGAAAAAAATATATAGAAATGGAAAATATTTTTGGATTTTTATAAAGAAAATAAAATAAGAATAAAAATATTTTTGGTATTTTTAAAATTTTTAAATAAAAGAAAATAAAATAGAAAATATTTTTGGGATTTTTATTTTTTTTATTATAAGTACGAAATTAAACTTTCAAAAGAGAAAGGATCTTCAAGGCATTCACTTCGAAACACAACGTAGAAATCGTACAACTCTCTCCGGCAACGGCGCCATTTTGATATCGTATAAATACGTACTAGCCGTATGTATATAATATTAAGTATCCCGACGAATTAATATCCGTTTAATAAATCGTTTCCTCAAAAACGTTGGCTTAATATTAAAAACAACTTCGAAGCAAGATACTAATCACTAGATTAATGCCTACTTAATCTTACGGCTTTTGCCCGTTCGACTAAATAAAACACTAATCTAAATAATCTTTTTTTGCAAATTATTAATCAACAAGTCTCTTTTTAATCCACACTTAACTCACTAATCACTACTCACTTAACAATCATATAAGAATCTACTCGCTAAACATGGCAACTAAACTAACAATAATAAGCATAACAAACATATTAAGCTAAATACACTAAAACTGCTAATTATAGAAAAAGAGAAAGGAAGTAGAACCCGATTGAAAAAAATGGAGACGAATTTAAACCACCCGATCTTATAAACTTAATTAAACACTAAAGATTAACACTTTATTAGTTTTTATATAACTAATTAGCTAGTAAAATTTTGAGCTTTATTCAGTAATTAGCTAAATAAAATCTATAAAAGTTTAAAACTTTAGTAGTAAAATAAGCTTATAAGACCCATAAGCTCCTCGCTCGATTACTCCATAATCACCTCTTTAATCATCTTACTAATTACAATTGAAAAATGATAGAAAATGGAACCGAATTGAAGAGCCGCAATTAAACGAATACCGCCCGATTTATTTAGCTAAAACAAATAATCAAATTCGGTCTAGCTAAATAAACCCTTAAGCTCCGCGCCTCGTGAGTTGACGGTACCAAAAAGTCAAACAACAAAACAATTCAAACCATTAACTGAAACAATGTATATTATAAATCCACTTTGCACTTTCTGTATTAATCTCGTAAGCCCAAACTAAAGTCCTAGAAACCAAACGCACAAGCAAAGCCCTAGTAGTGAAAAGAAAGCCCATACCGTGGTCCAGATACAAGTAATAAGAAAAGGCCCAATTGAATTTTCTTTTACAATCCAAACGTGTCCTAACTAAACTTTTAAGTTTACACAGATTGAAACAAAGCACTAGAATAAGCCAAAGCCAATAAGCACATGCTTTTAAGCTTAACCAAATAAGCTAGGTAAATCCCAATCCACACGAAAACTAAATCAAATAAGCATTTGAAAACACAAATTCGAGGTTGAATAAGCTCTAAAAATCTAAGCGAAACAAACAACTATTTAAGCTCTATTAATAAGCAATCTAGAAACACTAATAAGCATATAAGCACAACAACAATGAATCAGAATAAGCTATAAGCTACTATCGACTTAAATCTAAGCATTTTTTTAAGAAAATAAGCTCTCACAAAATTCACCTAAGCTATATAAGCTCTCTTGAAAGCGCATAAGCTATATAGAAGCTTATTTTATCAGAAAATATGAGCTTCTAATCAATCAAAAATAATATAAGCACAGAAATAAGCTATACTCGAGCTTATTGTAGCTTATTATATCGAAAAGTGTTTAAAAACAAATGATAATGAATCAAATTAGCTTGGAGGGCTTTCAGGAGTCATTATCTAAGCTATTAAGAACTTTTGATAATAATAAGCTGCGTTAATAAGCACGAAGATATAGCTTATTGAATAAGCTAACACGAAAATGAATATTAACGAGAGAATAAGCAAACAAAAAGCAAAACGAGATCTCCAATTAGCATCAATCCATCTTTATTACATCATCACAATAAGCTTGTGAAATAAGCTAGTACAATAAGCACGAATCTCAGAAATAAGCTACTACCAAACTAAAATAAGTTAAAAACTTAATTCTAAAACAAGAAAATAAAAGCCTAGGTCCTCTAAAATGAGGAGAGCAGTCATATAAACGAGTTGTATTTATAGCCACAAGAGGGTGAGAAATGTAAATATTTGTCAACCACTCATCTCAAAATCAGCACCAATCATAAGCCATTAATATGCCTCCCTCGGATCGATCGAAATGCAAAGGTGATCCATCGTTAAAATGCCTCCACGTGTCCCACAAGAAAGCTTACATACTACGCATTAATATCATTTGTTGCTTTCGTTTTTTCAGTTGTAGAAAATACGAATTGGGATATAACATTTCTTTCCCCGCCACGTGTAAGATTTTCATTCGCCCAAACCATTTAGTGGAAGCTCACGTGATTTGGTTTGAATTAATTAGAAGGCACGAGCTGCTGTTGTCAGCGTGACATCACCAACTCAAACTTTATAACAGATTTAACATTGGGCCTAAATTGGGCTTAGCGAACAATTAGCTGTCTCGAACGATTTAAATGTTTTACTGGCAGGCCCAATAAGATCCGAGGGCACCGTTGGACTCGTTTTCCGTGCTCTTTCCAATGGCATGCTCGGGGACTTTTCACGACTTTGTCTTGATTTTGAATAATAGGCACTCTTGATCGCGACGAACCCGTAATTTACCTATTTTTGCTCTGTTTTCAATCATTTTTACCTGCAAGACATAAAAATACCAAACAAACATATTTGCAAGATAATTATCTATATTTTAGCATTTTTAGTCCGATTAGTAGTGTTTTACGGGGTATAATCGATGTGTGTTTTAGCATACATCAGACATCATGGCCTAAACTACATCGCTAAGAAAGTTTTTGACTCTGGTTTCTTCTGGCCCACTATATATCGTGATGCCTATGAGATGGTCAAAAACTGTGATGCATGTCAACGTCAAGGAAAAATCTCACAAAGGGACGAAATGCCCCAAAATCTTATCCAGATTTGTGAGAACTTTGACGTGTGGGGCATTGACTTTATAGGCCCGTTCCCGTCTTTACGAGGGAACAAATATATACTCGTGGCTGTCGATTATGTCACTAAATAGGTTGAAGCAAAGGCGCTCCCACAAATGACGCCTGAGTAGTTGTGAAATTTCTGAAGCAGTTATTTTCCAGATTTAGAACCCCACGGGCTATTATCAGTGATCAAGGTACACATTTTTGCAATGATCAATTT